>JBBPBX010058364.1:0-22129 GCA_038048925.1 Garcialebias charrua
TATGTATTTCCATGTATGTGGAAATACATGTATTTGGCACCTTTCTATCTTATCAAGACACTCACTTATTTGTTATTGCAAATAATATATAACATATATGTTATGACATAAGCCTCCCTTTTAAAAACATTTAATAAGAACAGATTCGAGATTATTTTGTGTTCACTGAGTTTGAATTTCCAGAACGCGTTGGTTAAAGCAGATTCTCTTTATGTTTTTTGCACATTATTTTTATGATGTTACTGGCTGGAAAGCAGTAAGTTTAAATTTTTTTATATCTAATTTTTTATATTTATTTATTAACTTTCATGTGAAGTTCAGACAGTAGTTAGGAAGTTCACTTAACTTGTTTACTATTGTGTTTTTGAAACGATAAAAAATAGAAATGGTGAATAGAAAAGTCATACATTTGCTTTGCTTTATTGTAATCTCTGCTTTAAATAAATCTGACATTGTTTATTATAAAACAGATTGATTTATTGCTTCTGTTTGTTGAAAAATACTTGAGAAGGTATTAAAATAAATAATCGCATTTTAAATCACAATTTATAGAAAAAAAATTGCAATTAGATTATTTTCCAAAATCGTTCAGGCCTAATAGCTACACAGTACAAAATGTCACAACCACATGACTATCCCAAAAAATAAAGTTTAATAACTTGAAAATTTTCATATCAATTCTACTTAGTACCATAAAATGAACATTTACTTTAGTTTTAGTAAAAACACTGATTGTGCACATCACTTACTTCTCCGAGCAGCCACACCATGGTACTCTCGCCGCAGTTGCTGTTGCAGCTCTTCCTCCACGCAAAGACGTGGTGGAAAGTCCACAACAACCACCTGTAAATTTCAATCAAAATAAATTAAACAAATATGCCATGTTTTCAGATACATCTGATTATGAATAAATGCAGTGGATATTTAACTTACATTAGCAGAGAGCTTTCCAGCAGCATCCAACAAACGGCCAAAGTCCTCTCCCGCCTTCATGAAGGTCCCACTGGCGGTCAAGTTGTTGCTGGGTGCCAAAACACAGACTACATCGGGGGTCCGAGGCAGAACTGTTTTCAGCACCTCAAGCCACAACTCTTCCGCAGTGGCCCCGGGGGATGCCAGCACCCCAAAGGAGAACTCACTCTCTGGCATAGTGACAAACCCATCTGCGATAGCACGCAAATGGGAATCACCAACCAAAAGAGCAAACTGAAAAATAATACAAACCATTAATGTTTGTTGAAGGATTTTTCATTCAACACCCAAGATTTGTACAAGAGGCCAAAAAATACCTTCTTCTCCGGAGCCACGGCTGAAAGATCCAACTTGCAACGACGTTTCGTCACAGAAGAGGGCTTCCACACCGACACCCGATGGCGTTGCCCTGTCCCACAACCTGTTTTAGAGACACACATCAGGATAAACGTTTCATTACACGGATAATTTGACATATATTTAACAAAAAATTTAATATACATACGCGGCAAAGCAGAGGTCGATGGACTACGGCGTTCCTCCTGGCAGACCATGGTACATGACGTAAAAAAAAACATTTAAAAGATGTTTAGATAAACTACAAACACCACTGTATTGGGTTATTTCAAATAAATTTGCCTGAATTTGTCATGAACATACCTCGTCAGGCAGCACACCCTCCAGCAGTCGTGGTTTCTACAGACAAATAAATAAAGCAAATGAATGAAATTGTCCAACTGTAAGTTACTGAAAAGTAAAAATGACAGCTATACATCCTGGACCGGAGAAGCCCCCCGGGTGGTTGCGGGTGTCCTGTGCTGATAATGTAAAAATAATTACAATCATGCTTAAGGCCAAAACTACCAACAGCTACTGTAATGCTAACAAGAAAATAAGATTAAATGGACTGTACTTATTTGGCACCTTTCTATCTTATCAAGACACTCAAAGCTCTTTACAATATAATCTGTACCTCATCTATGCATTCATACAACACTCTACTAGATCTCTACAAAGACAATTAAAAAAAATCATTCTGAAGAAAGTAATCTGAGCTTTATGACATTCATACACCAATGTGACACATTCGGAGACAATGAGTGTCTTGCCCACGGACGCTTCAGCATGTGATGGCTGGTGGAGTCAAACCCTCAACTCTGGCATCAAAGGACAACTGCTCTAACCACTCAGGCACAGTCTCCCACAGATTCAGGGTATATGCAGAAATTCCAGAGTGGAATTTAATACCTTTTAATACCTTTTTAATACCATCAAAATATTTTTTAATACCATCACGGCACCGAGCTGTAACCGTAGCGGCAACCTGTTGTACTTCAGTTTAGAGCAACTAATTGTAAAGTGATAGATTACTGTCATTTTCTTCCTAAACTTTGGTAGTAAATGTAGTTTTATAACAATTACTGGATACATCAATTTGCTTCTTGCCTCAATAAAAGCACTGACCTACTTGTTATTTAAATCTAACCCAAGAGAAAAAGTTTAATTGTTCCCACACATAACATATCTCTAATGGCAAACAAAAACTGTAAACTTGAAAACAGAACAGTTTAGTTAAAATAATTCAACACTGAACACATGCATAATTCAAAAAGAGGTAGAAAAATAACTACTGTATTTTTCATCCTGTAAGTTGCAGTTTTTTGCATAATTTACATGCCTTGCAACTTATAGGACGAAGTGACATATTTATAGATTTTTTCCCCCATATTTATAAACCATAACACTGAAATATGACCGTTTCATTCATTCTGACTGAAAAAAAAAAAAACTTCATATCTATTGTAGTAATAAATGTATGGCATGCTGTTGTATCATGTAATAGGAAAACGTGCCTATAATGACAAATTTAAAAAAGTTCAAGACAAAAACAACTGGACTTTATTTATTATACTATTTATTATACTATTATATTATACTTTATTGTTTTTTATTGCACTTTTTAGAATTCACCATGTCCTGGATGACTGAGAATCTTCACTAGCTATTAAAGGTTCAGTCTGCAGTTTCTTTAGAACTGCAGCACTTAGAAAAAATTTCAACAAGCAAAGCATTCTGATCCCTCCCCCTCAGAGCCATATATGGCTCTGCCCCCTTGTGGTCTGTTGAAATTTAAATTCAAGCTCTGTTTTTATTGGCTGATTCAAATTCAAGCTCGGTTTTTATTGGCTGGTTACAAACTTTGTTTTTATTGGCTGGAAAATGGCGGGTCACTTTTTCTTTTTAGAAATGCTTATTTACCACCTGGAGAAGCAAGGGGACAATATTTTTTTTTAGTTTTTTTCAGAGATTACCTCTCTAACATCAATCTAGTGACAGAGTGAAGAAATATGTTAAAAATATATTGTTAGAAAAGTTACATATAGCAGCTTTAATGACTCAATCGGCCTGCCATACTCTCACCACCTCTCTGCTTGAACCTTCAATCCAGCAGCAAGCTGCACCATGGTGGCGAAATGCAGCTAATTTGACCATTAAAGTGCATTTATTAAGAAAATGACAGACAGAAAAACACCTCTGCTATAATTTCGAGCTAACAAATAATTGTTTAGGTAATTTTCTTGTTGAATGTCGGCGAAACGAGCCGCGCTCCTTTTTCCTGTTTTCACCGCTGAGCGATCACGGAGCACACAGGCTGCGACACTTTTTTTTTTTTAATAAAGCCGATTTAACCATTAAAGTACATTTATTAAGAAAACGTTAGACTGAGACACCCCTTTTGCTATAATTTCGAGCTAACAAACAATTGTTTAGGTACATTTCTTGTTAAATGTCGGGAGGATAAAGCCGTGATCCTTTCCTGTTTCTTTTTACAGACATGATACCAGCTGTAGGTGCGCGCGCACACTGACTGACGATATGACATCTTTGTTTTAGCTAAGGTCCTACTTGGAACATAAAATTAGAAAAGATAAATAAATTCACAGACCTTTTTTTAGACGACAAAACAAGAAAAATATAGTTATGTAGGTTTAAAAAAAATTAATACCTCGTCAGGCAGCACACCCTCCAGCAGTCGTGGTTTCTACAGACAAATAAATCCATCCTGCCTTAGAATCGCTTCTCTGTTTTTTGCAGATGATGTGGTCCTATTGGCTTCATCAGTTCGTGATTTACAACTTTCACTGGAGCGGTTTGCAACCGAGTGTGATGCGGCCGGGATGAGGATCAGTTCCTCCAAATCCGAGGCCATGGTCTTGAGCCGGAAAAGGGTAGCATGCCCTCTCCGGGTCGGGGAGGAGGTCCTGCCCCAAGTGGAGGAGTTTAAGTATCTCGGGATCTTGTTCACGAATGAGGGAAAACTGGAGCGTGAGATCGATAGGCGGATAGGTGCAGCGTCCGCAGTGAAGCGGGCGCTGTACCGGTCTGTCGTGGTGAAGAGAGAGCTGAGTCAAAAGGCAAAGCTCTCAATTTACCGATCGATCTACGTTCCCACCCTCATCTATGGTCATGAGCTTTGGGTTATGACCGAAAGAACAAGATCTCGGATACAAGCGGCTGAAATGAGTTTTCTCCGCAGGGTGGCTGGACTCTCCCTTAGAGATAGGGTGAGAAGCTCAGTCATCCGGGAGGGACTCGGAGTAGAGCCGCTGCTTCTCCACATCGAGAGGAGCCAGTTGAGGTGGCTCGGGCATCTGGTTAGGATGCCTCCTGGACGCCTCCCTGGTGAGGTGTTCCGGGCATGTCCCACCGGGAGGAGACCCAGAGGAAGACCCAGGACACGCTGGAGGGACTATGTTTCTCGGCTGGCCTGGGAACGCCTTGGGATTCCCCCGGAGGAGCTGCTCCATGTGGCTGGGGAGAGGGAAGTCTGGGCCTCCCTACTTAGGCTGCTACCCCCGCGACCCGACCCGATAAGCGGAAGATGGATGGATGGATGGATGAATACCTCGTCAGATGACGTTTATTACTTTTTAATACTTTTTAATGGCCTTAATTTGTGTTAATTTCATTTACTACCTTTTACTACCTTTTACAACCCCGCGGATACCCTGAGATTACTGTGATATATAATTTATATACCTCGGCGATGTCCAGGTCACGGTCCAGCTTCTTCCATCTCGTCTTGGCCGACTCTGAGCGTCGTCCTCTACGTGGCATCCTGTCAAATCAAAATCAAACAAAGACAACTGGGGGGAAAAGCTGGTTAATCTCAAATGAAAAACAAAAAAGTAATGTATAATATTAAGTGCAGTGTTTGTAGAACTGTGAGTGAATGTGTGTGTGGTTGTGTGTGTGTGTGTGTGAGTGAATATGTGAATGTTAGTATGTGCAAAAGTTGTCTGAATATTAGGTCAAGTATTTGTGTTGTGAAATGTAGAATTAAGATGTGAGTATTGATGGATTATGAAGATGGTGTGATGCAGGTGAAAATTCACAGCAGGTAGCACTTCCAAATTTCCAAATCGCACAGTCTCGCACAAGTGAAAAGCTGTAATGAGAAGAAAATTGAATTTCAATTAAAGGAGGCTTATGAAAAAAAATTCTGTACAATTGTTTTTAACAAATACATGGATAAAGTTCAAAATTTTTCTGAGGATTTTAAACAGAGCTAAGATCATTTTCACAGTTGGTACAAACGATGCATTTTCCAACTAGGATCAAAATGGTATACTGTAGTTTAAAAAAACAGCAAATGTAAGATGTTTTTCAATGTAATAGAAAAAAATATTTAGCCAAATGTACCAACTGTTTTACTGTGGAAGCTGATTAAAGTAACACAACTTGTTAACATCAAACCTATGCAAACTGTATATGAAATGCATCTTCTTCTTCTGGCTGTTCCCTCTACAGGGGTCTCCACAGCGAGTCATCCTCCTCCACCTCACTCTGTCCTCTTCATCCTCTGTCCTCACTCCAACTACCTCCATGTCCTCTCTAACTGCATCCATATATCTCCTCTGTCTTTTTCCTGGCAGCTGCATTTATAACATCCTTCTACCAATATACCCACTGTCCCTCCTCTGGACATGTCCAAACCACTGTCCCTCCTCTGGACATGTCCAAACCACTGTCCCTCCTCTGGACATGTCCAAACCACTGTCCCTCCTCTGGACATGTCCAAACCACTGTCCCTCCTCTGGACATGTCCAAACCACTGTCCCTCCTCTGGACATGTCCAAACCACTGTCCCTCCTCTGGACATGTCCAAACCACTGTCCCTCCTCTGGACATGTCCAAACCACTGTCCCTCCTCTGGACATGTCCAAACCACTGTCCCTCCTCTGGACATGTCCAAACCACTGTCCCTCCTCTGGACATGTCCAAACCACTGTCCCTCCTCTGGACATGTCCAAACCACTGTCCCTCCTCTGGACATGTCCAAACCACTGTCCCTCCTCTGGACATGTCCAAACCACTGTCCCTCCTCTGGACATGTCCAAACCACTGTCCCTCCTCTGGACATGTCCAAACCACTGTCCCTCCTCTGGACATGTCCAAACCACTGTCCCTCCTCTGGACATGTCCAAACCACTGTCCCTCCTCTGGACATGTCCAAACCACTGTCCCTCCTCTGGACATGTCCAAACCACTGTCCCTCCTCTGGACATGTCCAAACCACTGTCCCTCCTCTGGACATGTCCAAACCACTGTCCCTCCTCTGGACATGTCCAAACCACTGTCCCTCCTCTGGACATGTCCAAACCACTGTCCCTCCTCTGGACATGTCCAAACCACTGTCCCTCCTCTGGACATGTCCAAACCACTGTCCCTCCTCTGGACATGTCCAAACCACTGTCCCTCCTCTGGACATGTCCAAACCACTGTCCCTCCTCTGGACATGTCCAAACCACTGTCCCTCCTCTGGACATGTCCAAACCACTGTCCCTCCTCTGGACATGTCCAAACCACTGTCCCTCCTCTGGACATGTCCAAACCACTGTCCCTCCTCTGGACATGTCCAAACCACTGTCCCTCCTCTGGACATGTCCAAACCACTGTCCGTCCTCTGGACATGTCCAAACCACTGTCCGTCCTCTGGACATGTCCAAACCACTGTCCGTCCTCTGAACATGTCCAAACCACTGTCCGTCCTCTGGACAGCTCCAAACCATCTCAGTCTGGCCTCCCTAACTTTATATCCCTGTCTGCCTCTCTCTCTCTCTCTGTCTCTCTGTGCCTGTCTGTCTGTCTGTCTCTGTCCCTCTCTCTGTGCCTGTCTGTCTGTCTCTGTCCCTCTCCCTCTGTGTCTGTCTCTGTGTGTGTGTGTGTCTCTCTCTCTCTCTGTACTCTGAAAATACAATACTCTGAAAATACAGTAATTTGTTGACGGTCCCTAAGCGAACGACCGCTCCTCAGAGGGACAGACTGAGCACGTGCAGCAGACTACTGTATTTTCATGTTGAATGAATGAATGAATGAACTCAGTAACAGCAGCAAACAACAGACTAAAGAGCAAATTACATATGGCACTGTCAGTGAACACAAAATAAACTAGTATCTTACAGATACTAGTTTATTACACCACTTATGCACAGTTTTATACGGAGCCCGTCAGGTAGGAAATGAAATGTTCATGTGGCCATGTGATCATTTCGCCTTCCCACGCAATAATCATCACGTGGGAACGAGATAATTATTACGTGGCCACAGCAGATAAGATGGCAAAGAAGGCAACTCAAAATGAGATCAACTTCACAGTAAAAACAAGTAAATCAGAGGCAAAAAGTATCATCAAACAAAAACTGAAGAAAGGCAAAAAAGATGGGATGAAGAAACAAAAGGAAGATGGTTTTATAGGATCAAAAAGACAGTAGGAGAAACAAGAACTGGAAGGAGCAGAAAGGAGGACATGTTCATTTTGAATCAAACAAGCTAATTACGTGAGGCCACCTTGTTTAAATGGTGAGAAAATTCATGATTTATTAACATGCAGAATACTGAGAAACTTTATGATACATAGTGCTGCTTTGACAAATACTCTGAAAATACAGTAATTTGTTGACGGTCCCTAGGCAAACCACCATTAACCTCACACAGACTCTTCCACTGGTACATTTTCATCTTTAAATCACTTCTTGGTCTGCTGCCCTCATACATGTCTTTGAGTGAGTGCAGCTACAGCGTGCGCTCTCAGGACATCATCACCTGCCTGCAGTGTTCCCTCAGTGAGGACTGAACTTGTCAAAAGGACCTTCTCCTACTCCGCTCCTGCTTCCTGGAATATCTTACAAAAAGACTTAAAGCTGTCAGCCTTGACCTCTCTAAATACTTTTGTAATACAACATCTGTTGGAATCCTGGCAAAAACCAATGCAGATGTGTTCCTGTTACTGATTAGTGTTACTGATTTTCTACATCTACTTTGTAATGTTGTTACTTTAATATTTTGTTTTAATTTGTTTAAAGAAATCTGTATTTCTCTTTGGTTTGTCAATTGATTGTTTAATGAAATTTCTACTGTTGCTGTTGTCATCATTCTTTACTTTGTAGCCAGTCGCTCTTGTAAATGAGTCCTTGAAGCTCTATGACATTAACCTGACGAAATAAAGGTTGAATGAATTTTAACACACATACTGTAAGACTGGCTTTTGTACTTTTTATTTTTGTATGCTTTGTATGTTTTTTTTATCGTTTTAATTAACTTGTCGTTTGTGTTATTGTACAGCACTGGTTAACCCTGTTTTTTAAAATGTGCTATAGAAATAAAGTTGATTGACTGATGATTTCTTTTACACAGACTTTAATACTTTTGTTGGATGTAACTGGGACCATGTGTACACAATTTTGTGACAAAGAATCTTGTATTTTTTAATCCTTGAATGAACTTGGATGCTTGAAAAGAACGTTACAGAAACACAAGTGCAACCTTGTTATAGATTTTAAATGGTGAGGAAATTCATGATTTATTAACATGCAGAATAATGAGAAACTTTGATACATGGTGCTGCTTTAAACACTGAAAATACAGTAATCCTGTAAAATAAATTATTTGTTTCTGAAGAGTGAATGCGGCTGAAAATTTGTTCACGGTCCCTTTAAGAGGCAGGCTGCTCAGCGCAGAGGGACAGAGAGAACGCAGGTGCTGCGTCTGATCAAAGGAGAGAGCCGCAGCTGAGTCCACGTGAAATATAAAACAGAAAACTAACGTTACCACTGCAGCACACACTGGATATTTTTATTTTATATGATGTACAGGTATTGTGTTCACTGACAGGCCGCAGAGAGACCACCTGTAGCTCCGCGGGCGATTTGGATGAGCTAGCAACAGGTGCACACTGCTGCGTCACTGAGCAGCGCGTGGAGCTAGCAGCTTACAGCTAACGCTAGCAGCTCGTTGGATGGATGCACCGCGGAGAAACTGCTCTGGTAAGTTATAAAAAGAAAAAATCTGGCTCTAATGTATGAAGTTACAGTCCTTGTAAACTGCTTCAGAAAGCTGCCAGCTCGACGTATACGCCTGGAGCTTACTGGAGCTCAAACTAAGAAACATTTTATACATTTTGTTCTTAAAATGTTTTAAAGTTGTAGGATAAAGTGCTTGGTAACCGTTCATTACCCATAGATATAATATACATATATATATATATTATGAAGACAGGAGAGACGAGCTTACCTCAACGATGCAAATCTGAAAGGAGGAGGTGCCGAGTGTTTCAGCTCATTAAAGTGGGGTCAGCCAATGACTGAGTCGGATTTAGTTCTGTGAGCCAATGAGCTTCAAAATGAACAGTTTAAATAAAAACAAAGTGTTTTTTTTTTTTTAATAGTTTTTTTTTTTACAAGTCTTTATACAAAATAATGACAGCACAACAAAATCAGCAAACTTGAGGCAAAAGAATATAAAAATGCACACAGTAAAAAAATAATGTTTAAGACAGGTTACAATAGAATAGAAATGTGTTAAGACTGTGTTGTTTTAGTTTTTAAAGCTTTTTTAAAGCTTTTGCATACAGGGTTTAAACATGGAAAATTTACAGCTGTGGATATGAAATTTGGCTAAATTTGTTAAACAGCTGTCCCTCTTCAAATGTTTGCAGTTATGATTACATAGAGCAGGGGTGCTCACACTTTTTCAGCATGCGAGCTACTTATAAAAAAACCAAGTCCAAAAGATCTACCCAATACAAAAATGCAAAACATATAATTATCTTCAAATGTATTAAGGATTCTTTTTATGTACAATGTACCTATGTTGATGTACCTTGCATAACTGAATAAGCAAATATTGCACAACACATGTAATAAATCAGGGGTCACCAACGTGGTGCCCATGGGCACCTGGTCGACCGTAGGGACCAAATGGGGTGATGGTGACGCAATATAGATTTTTTAAATTTTATTTTAAAAATATATGGTAGAAATATAACAGAGTTGTTAAGTTTCCCTGCCCGCTCCAGGTCTCTGAGGTCAGATAGCTCCTGCTCTCTGTTCCACGGACAAAATATAAACGTTGGGGTGACCGTGCCTTTTCTGCGGCCGCACCTCTACTCTGGAATACGCTCCCGCTTGAGCTACGTCAGATTACTGAACTTGGCCTTTTTAAATCGAAGCTTAAGACTTTTTTATTCCAACTGGCTTTTAGTAATTAAATATGTGGTGACATTTCTGGTTTTATTTTTGCTATTATGTTGTGTTTTCTTGATTTTTAATCTGTTGTCTTTTACTGTACTGCACTGTTTTTTGTTAAGCACTTTAGTCACCATCACCGTGGTTGTGTAAAGTACTATACAAATGCATAAATGAAATGAAATGAAACTGATCCCCACCCCCTTCTTTATAAGAATCTGGTCTTTTACTTTAATAAATGTAAAAAAAAAATCATTAGATATTTTTTACTTTAATAAATGTCATTTCTAAAAGCCCCCTCCAGCAAATCTAAAGTGGTCCACAGGCCACCAGTTGATAACCACAGTTGTAGCAGGTTGTTATGGCTCCGGACACGTTTAATTTAGTGAACAAAGGCATAAAAATGTCTCTTTTGGTACGGAGAGATTTACAGCGGTGTATTTTACCGACTGTCCCTGAACGCAGCGCGAAAGTGTGTTATGCAAACGCTCGCGCTGCGGGACAGGGAAACGTGCAGAGAACAGAGAGTAGTCAAGGAGGTTATTCTGTATGAAAAGTGTCTCGTATGATTTTAATAATAAAGCCACGTCAGCTCCCAACCAGTATGTTTAAGCGTGCAGAGAAACATCACAGCGTCACTCACCCGGAAGATGGTGGGGGCGTTTCGCTTTGAAGTTGCTGCTGTCCGAACAGGGATTTTAGTTCCTCCACCTTTCTCTTTCTCAGCTGGCTTTTCGGTGGGAAGTCCATGTCGTATTTTCCATGAACAGTCCGAAATCTGATTGTTTTCGCTTAGTATGTTTTGCTGCGTTCAACTTCCACCTTCGCGCCATTGTTTTTAGAAGCTGCATGAGCGTGACCTAAAGCTCTCATCTGATTGGTTGCCGTGAATGTCAATCAAGGGGCGGGATGTTTTCAGTTGTCATCTGATTGGTTGCCCTGCATGTCAATCAAGTAACGGGATGTTTCATTGGCTGACAATTTTTTAATGTCACGCTGTGGGAAAAAAAAATAAAAAAATAATGTCACGCTGCGATCGACCAGTAATGCCTCCGCGATCGACCGGTCGATCGCGATCGACGTAATGAGCAGGTCTGACATAGAGAAACCGAGCCAGTGATGTGATGGCAGCACTGTTCACTAAAGGACAGGTAAGCACTGAAATACGACTAACATTGTATATGTTATAATACAGGGAACCCAGACAATATGTGACCCAGAACGAAGCAGATACAGAGGATACAAAAGTGACAATGTTTATTAATTCACAGTGGATATCAGTTTAACAGTCGTCTCTCTGCAACATCCTGGAAGAAGGCGATATGGTGGTCAGAGGAGTTCAGGTAAGAGTCTTGATAATGATTTTGCAACAACTGACGAGGATTGTTTCTTCGTGGAAGCTTTTGGAGTGGATTACAAACCCGTTCAAGTAGGAGCTGGACATTTGGCGGTTTGCTTGAACTGAGTATTGACTGCAGCTCCATGGCTTCCTCCTCAGGAGGAAGTGGTGGAGAGGAATTGAAGGAGCCGAAAGCATATTCCTCCACCTCAGAAGGAGATAGTGGAGAAGAAATGGATTGGGTTAAGGTGCAGTCAGCTAAAATTAAGGGTCAGCTAAGAAAGGCAAGAGATAGGAGTTGGTCACAAGGAAGTGATGACAGGGTCAAAGGGAACAAAAAGTCTAAAAATATTCCCAATCGTGCCAATCAAACACAGGTGGCAGCAATACCAAGAAGCATTTCCCCACACACTTCATTATGTTTTCCAGTTAAGAATGAAATGTATTTCATGGATGAGATTAAGATATGAACCTCTGAATATTTCTGCTGAACTAATGTTCAGACTGTCTCAAATTAAAGGTCCACTGACATCATCTTACAAATTTGCAAGAAATGATAGAAGATATATATATATTTAATCATTCAACTATGTTCGTTTTTGCTAACAAAATGATAAAATAAAGAAAATTCCTTCCAAACTGGCTCTAAAATTAAAATCCGCTTTTCTCTCTGAAATTTCCGACTACAACCAAATGCAACATTTGTGACATGGGAAGGAGAATGTCTTTAGAACGCCCCATATAAATATTCATGCAAACAATAAATAAAACAACAAAATGATCAATCTAAGTTAAAGCCCCACTGACATGATTTTTTTAATTTTCATAAAATTGCTCAAAATATATATCTTTTATCATTTAAATATGTTCATTTTTGCAAACAAAATGCTAAATCACTTTAATTTTGCTTTAAAGGTGATTTTGAACTTTAAGCCATGTTTAATCATGGGAATTCCAATTACACACGAACGCACCATCTGTGACGTAGTGTCCAGAGTACAGTATGAGGCAGAGGGCTCTGGTCTCTTTAATAGCGGACATTTTAAAACCTGATGAATTTATCAATCTATGTGAAGATTTGAGCTATTTGTCTTCATTTTGGGAAGCAGAAAATAGTTTGGGTGATGGAACAAGAAACAACAGGATCTAATTTAGGTCTGATGCTGTATCAGACTTACCTTCACGTCGAGCTGCTCATACCTGCGCACTGTGACAAGCCCAGAGCTCTGCCCGGTGTGACATCACAGATGGTGCGTTCAGGTGTAATCAGATTTCCCATGATTAAACACGGCTTGAAGTTCAAAATCACTTTTAAAGCAAAATAAGTGATTTATCATTTTGTTTGCATAAAGGAACATATTTAAATTTTATGAATAGTAAAAAAATCATGTCGGTGGACCTTTAAGATTTGAGCTATTTGTCTTCAGTTTTGGAAGCATGAAGTTAGATGAGCAGAAACAGCAGGTTCTAATTTAGGTCTACACCCATATTTGACTCTTACCTGTTCAGGAAGCAGGGAGCTCAGTCTGAGGGGAGGCAGCTTTATTTATTCAATTTTTGACAAAGGTCTCACATCTTTTGGGAAAGTGAAAAGGCTCACTTGTTCACTGATGATATTAGAACACCCATATGCATCATAACCGGCATTTTTTAAGTTGAAAAAAAAAAGGCGATCTGACAGAGAATGCGTTATGCGTTAATGGCAGAGGCAGGCTGAAGCTTCTAATTCCTACGTCACAAATGTTGCATTTGGTTGTACAGTTGGAAATTTCAAAGAGAAAAGCAGTTTTTAATATTAGAGTCAGTTAGGAAGGAATTTTCATTATTTTATCATTTTGTTAGCAAAAACGAACATAGTTGAATGATTAAATATACAGTACCTTTAAAACTCTTTGCATTTAGTTACTTTTAAAGTTTTATGGTTTATTGTGTACTTTCTATACATATATGATTAATTGAAATGGGTAAAGGAGTAATGACAAACCACCCAGGTACAGTACTGTACTGTAGTTAGTTTGAATGAATTTTACAATCAACTTATTGTGATGCTTTGACACTGTGTTTTGTTGTAGGATGCGAGAAAAGAAGGAGCCATGGCCGCCCTAATGGTTGGAGTGCTGATTGTTGCCCAGAGGAGGACAAGACACCATGGAGCTCCAGCCCACATCTGCTGCTGCTGTGGAGGGAAGTACAGTAACAGATAACACCAAAGATTTTCCTCAGACAGTTTGTGTGCTGTTTGGACTCATGTACACGTCGTATGTTGACTGTCCACAGACCATGGCACACTGCTCTCAGCATGGTTTGTTGCACTTTTTTCTAAAATGCTAAATAATCTCCACATGGACATTGAACATGTTGCACTTGTTTTACTTTTTTAAAATCTGATTTATCTTTTTTTAAAACTGATTTCATCATGTCCAGTGGCAAACTTGGGCCATATATAGTGAAAAACATGAAAATCATGGTGCGAGGGCAAAAGCCATGAGTGTATCCAGGTAATTCTGAGTTTACAAGTCAGAATTCAAAGTTTGTAAACTTACAAGTCCACCTGTAAGCACAATACACAGCATTTTGCTTACAACACAGACGTCTTATTCTTCATCTTTCGGCTTTTCCCTCGTAAAGGGTCACCACAGCGAGTCATCCTCCTCCACCTCACTCTGTCCTCTGCATCCTCTGTCCTCACTCCAACTACCTTCATGTCCTCTCTAACTGCATCCATATATCTCCTCTTTGGCCTTCCTCTGTGTCTTTTTCCTGGCAGCTGCATTTCTAACATCCTTCTACCAATATACCCACTGTCCCTCCTCTGGGCATGTCCAAACCATCTCAGTGTGTCCTCTCTAACTTTATCTCCCAGTTGTTCAACATGTGCTGTACCTCTGATGATTTCATTCCTGATCTTATCCATCCTTGTCACCTGTCTTTTTGTCCATGTCTCTGTCTTCAGACCATACAACATAGCTGGTCTCAACACAGAGCAAACAACAAGGGGCTCAGAGACTATCCTTGATGCAATCCCACCTCCACCTTGAAGCTATCTGTCACTCCTACAGCACATCTCACTGCTGTCCTGCTGTCCTCATACATGTCCTGTACCAGTCTAACATAGTTATCTGCCACTCCAGATTTCCTCATGCAATACCACACCTCCTCTCTTGTCACCCTGTCATCTCATAGGGAATATGGCATATGTTATTATGTCATCACATCACATGGACGAAACAGTATTTTGTCAAGTGAAGACCTGGTCTCTGTGGTTAAGGAGGAAAAAATAAAGACATTACAAGGAGAAAAACAAATAGAACTATGAATGTATTTTTACTGTCCACAACTCCGTTCATATCGTTCAAGGTAAGGAGTTGTTAAAAAGATCTGAATCATTAGCCAATACCACATCTGCATTCGTTATAAAAAGTACCATATTTTCGGTATCTAAATCTCAGTTTTTGCCTAATTACCATGTCCTGCGACTTATACTGCGGATCAACGTATTTATGGATTTTCCCCCATATTTTTAGACCAATTTTTGGCTGAGATAAGACTGTTTGCATTCATTATAGCTGAAAAAAATTGAGCAGTACCACTTTCGGCTGCTAGTGGTGCTAGTGGTGCTAAAGGGCCCTCTAGGCTTTTGCTGACTACCCGTGTACCTGTGTACGGATATTTTAGAGCAAAAAAAAAAAGTCCTATTTAACTATTTAAATCTAGCTGATTTGAACATTATGTCCATTTATTAAAGAAAAGTTCAGCTCAGACACATCTTTGCTATAATGTCAGCAAACAAATGTATTTTTAGGTGTTTATCTTGTTAAATTTTAAAGAAATGCTCTGTTTCCACTCGCTGCTCGTGCACGCTTGAGACAACGAAACTACCGTATACGGTATTTTATAAATTCAGCAGATTTGACCATTACTCTCATTTATTAAGGAGAAGTTCAGCTCAGACACATCTTTATTATAATGTCAACAAACAAATATATTTTTTAGGTGTTTATCTCTTTAAATTTTAAAGAAATGCCCGGTTTACCACACCTCCTCCTTCGGCACCCTCTCTGTACAGTACTTCTCTATCAACATCCTCAAAGCAAAGATGGCATCTGTGGTGGTCTTTCTTGGCATGAAACCATACTGCTGCTCACAGATAGTCACCTCTTGTGTAAGTCTTCATCCATATATCTCCTCTTGAGTCACCTCTTGACAAACATTGCCTGTCATTGTCCCCACATTTAGAGTTTCAACCCTCAGTCCTACATTCTTCACTTTCCTCTTCTCCCTCCTATTTATCTTTTTTTATTTTTTATTGATTTCATCATTTCCAGTGAGTGTATCCAGGTAATTCTGAGTTTAAAAGTCAGAATTCAGAGTTTGTAAACTTAGAAGTCCACCTGTTAGCACAATACACAGCATTTTGCTTACAACAGACCTCTTCTTGTTCTTCTTTTGGCTGTTCCCTCTTCAGGGGTCACCACAGCACGTCATCCTCCTCCACCTCACTCTGTCCTCTGCATCCTCTGTCCTCACTCCAACTACCTCCATGTTCTCTCTAACTGCATCCATATACAGTATCTCCTCTTTGGCCTTCCTCTGTGTCTTTTTCCTGGCAGCTGCATTTCTAACATCCTTCTGCCAATACACCCACTGTCACTCCTAAGGAGAACATAAACAGCTTCATTTCTGCCATTTCCAGTTCTTTCTCTTGTCTTTTTGTCCATGTCTCTGTCTCCAGACCATACAACATAGCTGATCTCACCACTGTCTTGTAAACTTTTCCTTTGACCTTTGCTGACACGTTTTTGTCACAAATCACTCCTGAAACATTTCTCCATCCACTCCATCCTGCCTGGACTCTCTTTTTTTTTTTACCTCTTTCCCAAATTTCCTGGACAATGGACCCCAAGTACTTGAAGTCCTGCACCTTTGTGACCTCTGATCCTTGTAGCCTCACTGTTCCACTGGCCTCCCTCTCATTCACACACATGTACTCTGTCTTACTACGGCTGATTTTCATTCCTCCTCTTTGAAGTGCATGCCTCCACCTCTCTAAGTTCTCTTCCACCTGTTTCCTGTTCTCACCACAGATCACAATGTCATCTGCAAACATCATAGTCCATGGGGATTCCTGCCTGACCTCATCTGTTAGTCGGTCCATCACCAGAGCAAACAACAAGGGGCTCAGAGACTATCCTTGATGCACTCCCACCTCCACCTTGAAGCTATCTGTCACTCCTACAGCACATCTCAGGACACCTGCTGTCCTCATACATGTCCTGTACCAGTCTAACATAGTTGTCTGCCATTCCAGATTTCCTCATGCAGTACCACACCTCCTCTCTTGTCACCCTGTCATCTCATAGGGAATATGGCATATGTTATTATGTCATCACATCACATGGACTAAACAGTATTTTGTCAAGTGAAGACCTGGGGCCTCATGTATCAACCGTGTGTGCGCACAAAAACCTTGCGTACGGCACAATCCACGCAAAACCCTGTATGTATCAAAACTGAACTGAACGTGAATATGTGCGCATCCAAGTACATATCCACGCCAGCTCCCCTGCTTGCGTACGCACGTTTCTGTGGTTTTTGTTCCTTTGGCGACACTTACAGGTGATTCTGAGAAACTGTGTCCATGATGTGAAAACAATCATTAATCCCACCAAACACACATGATTAACGATTATTACATCCACATGGACGCAATTAGATGAGTGGATATAAAAGCATGCGCCAAATAGTGGCAACGATATTGACAACACTGAGATGTGATTTCTTTAAATAAGAAGTTAACCAAGCTGTACCAATATGCCTACGTTTAGGTCAGTGTGTAGCGTGCTTGCCTTTAGTTCCAAAGGTCATGAGTTCGAATCTCGCATGGTACAACGTTTTTCTTTTTTTTTTTCGTTCCAGATTTAAATACACATGAAAACTATTTACAAAACAAGAAATCGTCTGCTTCCTTTCATTTCATGTATTGTTCTATTTCTTGTTGTTTCATTAAATAGTTTTCCTGTGTTCTTTAAATCTGGAATAACAAAATAAAAAAAACGTTGTACCATGCGGGAGTCGATCTCAGGACCTTTGGGACGAAGGGCGAGCGCGCTCACCACTAACCTATACAGGCATGTAAGAGCAGCTTGGTCAACTTTTTATTTAAAAGTGGATGGTTTGTTTTGCGCTGAGCGTGCCAAATAAAGCCTTTTTCCGTGCTTCTCTGCCTCACTCAGAAGTGATTCCTGTTCACAGTCCGTGAAGTTCCTCTTTTTTCCACGTTCCGACATGATTTGCAATGGAGCAGAGACGACATTCCTGTCGTGCATGGCATATTTAAATGACTTTGCATATTTATACGGAGGCGTGTCAAAGGCGGAGTCGGCCACTCTCTCATGTGCGCTCAGTTCCACGTTGATTGTGATGTACAAAAGGAATGTGCGTGGATACCGGTGTACGCACAGTTTGATAAATCTGGATTTTTTTGTGCATAGACACTTTTCTGGATTTTACCGTACGTCACTTTTCAGTGAGAAATCCACGCAGGTTTTTGATACATGAGGCCCCTGGTCTCTGTGGTTAAGGAAGAAAAAATAAAGACATTACAAGGAGAAAAACAAATAGAACTATGAATGTATTTTTACTGTCCACAACTCCGTTCATATCGTTCAAGGTAAGGAGTTGTTAAAAAGATCTGAATCATTAGCCAATACCACATCTGCATTCGTTATAAAAAGTACCATATTTTCGGTATCTAAATCTCAGATTTTGCCTAATTACCATGTCCTGCGACTTATACTGCGGATCAACGTATTTATGGATTTTCCCCCATATTGTTAGACCAATTTTTGGCTGAGATAAGACTGTTTGCATTCATTATAACTGAAAAAAATTGAGCAGTACCACTTTCGGCTGCTAGTGGTGCTAGTGGTGCTAAAGGGCCCTCTAGGCTTTTGCTGACTACCCGTGTACCTGTGTATGGATATTTTAGAGCAAAAAAAAAAAGTCCTATTTAACTATTTAAATCCAGCTGATTTGAACATTATGTCCATTTATTAAAGAAAAGTTCAGCTCAGACACATCTTTGCTATAATGCCAGCAAACAAATGTATTTTTAGGTGTTTATCTTGTTAAATTTTAAAGAAATGCTCGGTTTCCACTCGCTGCTCGTGCACGCTTGAGACAACGAAACTACCGTATACGGTATTTTATAAATTCAGCAGATTTGACCATTACTCTCATTTATTAAGGAGAAGTTCAGCTCAGACACATCTTTATTATAATGTCAACAAACAAATATATTTTTTAGGTGTTTATCTTTTTAAATTTTAAAGAAATGCCCGGTTTACCACACCTCCTCCTTCGGCACCCTCTCTGTACAGTACTTCTCTATCAACATCCTCAAACCAAAGATGGCATCTGTGGTGGTCTTTCTTGGCATGAAACCATACTGCTGCTCACAGATAGTCACCTCTTGTGTAAGTCTTCATCCATATGTCTCCTCTTGAGTCACCTCTTGACAAACATTGCCTGTCATTGTCCCCACATTTAGAGTTTCAACCCTCAGTCCTACATTCTTCACTTTCCTCTTCTCCCTCCTATTTATCTTTTTTTTTTTTTATTGATTTCATCATTTCCAGTGAGTGTATCCAGGTAATTCTGAGTTTAAAAGTCAGAATTCAGAGTTTGTAAACTTAGAAGTCCACCTGTTAGCACAATACACAGCATTTTGCTTACAACAGACCTCTTCTTGTTCTTCTTTTGGCTGTTCCCTCTTCAGGGGTCACCACAGCACGTCATCCTCCTCCACCTCACTCTGTCCTCTGCATCCTCTGTCCTCACTCCAACTACCTTCATGTCCTCTCTAACTGCATCCATATACAGTATCTCCTCTTTGGCCTTCCTCTGTGTCTTTTTCCTGGCAGCTGCATTTCTAACATCCTTCTGCCAATACACCCACTGTCACTCCTAAGGAGAACATAAACAGCTTCATTTCTGCCATTTCCAGTTCTTTCTCTTGTCTTTTTGTCCATGTCTCTGTCTCCAGACCATACAACATAGCTGATCTCACCACTGTCTTGTAAACTTTTCCTTTGACCTTTGCTGACACGTTTTTGTCACAAATCACTCCTGAAACATTTCTCCATCCACTCCATCCTGCCTGGACTCTCTTTTTTTTTTTACCTCTTTCCCAAATTTCCTGGACAATGGACCCCAAGTACTTGAAGTCCTGCACCTTTGTGACCTCTGATCCTTGTAGCCTCACTGTTTCACTGGCCTCCCTCTCATTCACACACATGTACTCTTGTCTTACTACGGCTGACTTTCATTCCTCCTCTTTGAAGTGCATGCCTCCACCTCTCTAAGTTCTCTTCCACCTGTTTCCTGTTCTCACCACAGATCACAATGTCATCTGCAAACATCATAGTCCATGGGGATTCCTGCCTGACCTCATCTGTTAGTCAGTCCATCACCAGAGCAAACAACTAGGGGCTCAGAGACTATCCTTGATGCACTCCCACCTCCACCTTGAAGCTATCTGTCACTCCTACAGCACATCTCACTGCTGTCCTGCTGTCCTCATACATGTCCTGTACCAGTCTAACATAGTTGTCTGCCATTCCAGATTTCCTCATGCAGTACCACACCTCCTCTCTTGTCACCCTGTCATCTCATAGGGAATATGGCATATGTTATTATGTCATCACATCACATGGACGAAACAGTATTTTGTCAAGTGAAGACCTGGTCTCTGTGGTTAAGGAGGAAAAAATAAAGACATTACAAGGAGAAAAACAAATAGAACTATGAATGTATTTTTACTGTCCACAACTCCGTTCATATCGTTCAAGGTAAGGAGTTGTTAAAAAGATCTGAATCATTAGCCAATACCACATCTGCATTCGTTATAAAAAGTACCATATTTTCGGTATCTAAATCTCAGTTTTTGCCTAATTACCATGTCCTGCGACTTATACTGCAGATCAACGTATTTATGGATTTTCCCCCATATTGTTAGACCAATTTTTGGTTGAGATAAGACTGTTTGCATTCATTATAACTGAAAAAAATTGAGCAGTACCACTTTCGGCTGCTAGTGGTGCTAGTGGTGCTAAAGGGCCCTCTAGGCTTTTGCTGACTACCCGTGTACCTGTGTACGGATATTTTAGAGCAAAAAAAAAAGTCCTATTTAACTATTTAAATCCAGCTGATTTGAACATTATGTCCATTTATTAAAGAAAAGTTCAGCTCAGACACATCTTTGCTATAATGTCAGCAAACAAATGTATTTTTAGGTGTTTATCTTGTTAAATTTTAAAGAAATGCTCGGTTTCCACTCGCTGCTTGTGCACGCTTGAGACAGCGAAACTACTGTACGGTGTTTTATAAATTCAGCAGATTTGACCTTTACTCATTTATTAAGGAAAAGGTCAGCTCAGACACATCTTTGCTATAATGTCAGCAAAGAAATATATTTTTAGGTGTTTATCTTGTTAAATTTTAAAGAAATGCTCGGTTTCCACTCGCTGCTCGTGCACGCTTGAGACAACGAAACTACCGTATACGGTATTTTATAAATTCAGCAGATTTAACCATTACTCTCATTTATTAAGGAGAAGTTCAGCTCAGACACATCTTTATTATAATGTCAACAAACAAATATATTTTTTAGGTGTTTATCTTTTTAAATTTTAAAGAAATGCCCGGTTTACCACACCTCCTCCTTCGACACCCTCTCTGTACAGTACTTCTCTATCAACATCCTCAAACCAAAGATGGCATCTGTGGTGGTCTTTTTTGGCATGAAACCATACTGCTGCTCACAGATAGTCACCTCTTGTGTAAGTCTTCATCCATATGTCTCCTCTTGAGTCACCTCTTGACAAACATTGCCTGTCATTGTCCCCACATTTAGAGTTTCAACCCTCAGTCCTACATTCTTCACTTTCCTCTTCTCCCTCCTATTTATCTTTTTTTTATTTTTTTTTTATTGATTTCATCATTTCCAGTGAGTGTATCCAGGTAATTCTGAGTTTAAAAGTCAGAATTCAGAGTTTGTAAACTTAGAAGTCCACCTGTTAGCACAATACACAGCATTTTGCTTACAACAGACCTCTTCTTGTTCTTCTTTTGGCTGTTCCCTCTTCAGGGGTCACCACAGCATGTCATCCTCCTCCACCTCACTCTGTCCTCTGCATCCTCTGTCCTCACTCCAACTACCTTCATGTCCTCTCTAACTGCATCCATACACAGTATCTCCTCTTTGGCCTTCCTCTGTGTCTTTTTCCTGGCA
>JBBPBX010058365.1:9042-22128 GCA_038048925.1 Garcialebias charrua
TATATATATATATATATATATGTTTATTTAACTCTGTAGGGATATTGCATTGGTCAGTTTTGCTGACTGTACAATATTCCAGATGAAAGATTTGAGTAGATTTTATCTGACACAAACTTACCATCAATTAAACGAGTTCTCTCTTTTTCAGTTTAATACCAATAATGCTATGCCTTGGAGGTGATGTGTAAAGACATGACATGTTAACTTATGTTGGTAAACAGTTCGTTTACCATTCTCAGCGTCTCCAGACGTCTGCCTTGACTCGAACCGAAGTAACGGCAGTTCCTGGTTTGGCTTTTCAAGATAAGAGCTTCCTTTGAAGGAATCTCACTAAAGTGAAGCTTTTTACAGCTTGAAATGGATTTATAACAGGCATGTTATAAATCTTTAACTAAATGACGCGTCCTTAGCGTGTGACGGGCGTTCGGCTCCGACAGGAAGTGAAGCCTTAAAAAGAGGAGGGTTGACTCAGCTAAATCCACCCGCTCATTGATTGTTTTGCCCGAGAACGGGAGTGATTTTGCTTGGGTCAGAGAGGTGAAATTCTGAAGGTTGAGCAGGATAACAGAGAAAGATAGTGTTCAGGACAGCCAGACGCATAGTCACCAGTTCTAAAGATATTTAGATTAGGCTCGGATTCACGTGGCAACCTTCTTAAAATAACTCTGTAAAGCTCAGCTTGACATAAATTTCAACTTTAGGCAGCATTCTGATTCATGTGTGCACATATTAAGAATACATCAGCCTATTAAAGAATGATGATGATCATTCAATATATCAAAATTAACACTAGTTCATATGAATAACACAAGGTTATGCCTTGATTATATCTGAATCAAACAAGTAAAAATATATAGTATTTTCTAAAGTAATATGTGTCTTGATTGATATTAATAAATAGGTGAGTCAGTAGTCCTCATAATGGCAGCAGGTGTGGTGAGTTGAGTGATTGGCTGTGGAATGAAGAGTGACAAACAGACAGAAAAACCAGGAATCCCACAGTGCCCCTCCCTCAAGGATCGCCTCACGGCGATCTAAGTCTCTTGTCAAGGTGAGCCCTGAAAAAAGAGGCAATGAGACCCGGGTCCAAAATGCGGGACCTAGGGACCCAGGAAAGTTCTTCAGGACTGTAACCCTCCCAATCCACCAGATACTGAACGCCCCGGCCCCGACGTCGCACATCCAGAAGACGGCTGATGGTGAAAGCAGGAACGCCGTCAAATCAAGCGGGGGGAGGAAGACCAGTCGCGGGCTGGAGAGGGCTGGTGGCAACAAGCTTGACGCAGGATATGTGGAAGGTCGGGTGTATCCTCATCGACGGCGGGAGCTGGAATCTCACCGCCGACCTGTTGATCACCTTCACTACAGGGAAAGGACCTATGAACCTAGGCGAGAGCTTCCGAGGAGTGTCCTTCAAAGTGATGTCCTTGGTCGAGAGCCAAACCTTCTGGCCTATCCTGTATTCGGGAGCCCTGGAGCGGTGTCTGTTAGCAAAACGTTCATTCTGCTCAGAAGTCCTCGCCAGAGCCGCCGTCGTCTGGCGCCAAACCCGACGACAGCGTCTGATGTTGAGGTGGATCAAGGGAACACCCACATCAGCCTCCTGCGAAGGAAATATGGGGCGGCCGTGGCATAGTGGTAAGGGCAGTCATCTCCCGATCGGAAAGTTGGCGGTTCGACTCCCGGGACCCACACCATTTGTCATTGTGTCCTTGGGCAAGACACTTAACCCCGAGTTGCTCCCGGTAGGATTGGAAAGCACCTTGCATGGTAGTCTACCGCCACCAGTTTATGAATGTGGGTAGCATTCAATATATGTGTAGCACTTTGAGATTTTCAGTAATGAAAAGTGCGTTATAAATTGAATTAATTATTATTATTATTAAATAGAGGAGGAGAGAATCCCAAGGCCACCTCGAATGGAGACCGTCCAGTGGCCGCCGAGATCTGGGAATTGTGGGCGTATTCGATCCACGGAAGATGCTGGCTCCAGGAAGACGGGTTGGAATCGATCACACACCACAGGATAGCCTCCAGATCCTGGTTGCATCTCTCCGTCTGCCCGTTGGATTACGGGTGGTAACCAGAGGAGAGACTGACGTATGTCCCAAGCGTAGCACAGAACCCCCGCCAGAACTGGGAGACGAAATGTGGGCCACGATCAGACACAATGTCCTGAGGTATGCCATGGAGGTGGAAAACGTGTTCTGTGATGACCTGGGTAGTCTCAAGAGCAGACGGAAGTTTAATAAGCGGAATAAAATGTGCAGACTTGGAAAAACGATCAACAATGGTGCAAATGACAGTGTTATCATTGGAGACTGGGAGACCGGTGATGAAATTTAAGGCGATGTGAGACCAAGGACGGTTGGGGATTGAGAGAGGCAGGAGGAGACCAGCGGGGGGCTGGTTGTTGTGTTTGTTCCGAGCGCAGACAGGGCAGGCCGAGACAAACTCCTTAACGTCCTTCTGAAGAGTTGGCCACCAGAAGGACGCTTTGGTCAGGTGGAGCATGCGCCGGATGCCGGGGTGACAGGAGAACTGGGCAGTGTGGAGCCAGACCAGAACTTTGCTCACCATGGAGGCGGGAACGAACAATCTCCCAGAAGGACCCGAGCCAGGGTCAGGTTCGGTTCTTTGGGCCTCCAAGATGTCCTTCTCTATTGGCCAAGTCGCAGCACCCCCGTGCAACAAGACGGGAGGATGTCGTCCGGAGTCTCGGGACCCTAGACCGAGGAATAGTCAAGAAAGGGCATCTGGCTTGACATTACGAGATCCTGGAATATAGGAAATCGAGAAATTGAATCAATCAAAAAACAAAGACCACCTGTCCTATCGGGCGTTGAGTCTCTTCGCTCCCTGAAGATAGGCCATGTTCTTGTGGTCTGTTCAGACGATGAAGAAAGTTCCGAACCCTCCAACCAGTGTCTCCATTCCTCTAAAGCCAGCTTAATGGCCAACAGTTCACGGTCACCCACGTCGTAGTTGGCCTCAGCAGAAGACAGGCGATGGGAGAAGAAGGTACACGGGTGGAGTTTCCCATCATCGGACGACCGTTGTGAAAGGACCGCCCCGACTCTGGCGTCAGAGGCGTCGACCTCAACGATGAATTGTTTCGAAACATCCAGATGAGATAAGATAGGAGCTGTGGAGAAAAGATGTTTCAGGGTAGAAAAAGCAGTTTCGGCTTCAGCAGTCCAGGCAAACTGTACACGGGTAGAGGGGAGTTGTGTGAGAGGGATGGCCACCTTGCTGTAGTTCCTAATAAAGCGCCTGTAAACGTTAGCAAACCCCAGGAATCGCTGTAGCTGCTTCCTATTAGAAAGCGCAGGCCAATCCACCATAGCTGTAGTCTTGCCCGGGTCAGACCTCACCTGTCCTCTCTCAAAGATAAATCCCAAGAAGGTGACAGAAGATTTGTGGAACTCACACTTTTCGGCTTTAACGAACAACTGATTTTCCAATAATCGTTGAAGGACCGTTTTGACGTGTCGAGTGTGTTGTGTCTCATCTTTGGAGTAGATCAAGATGTCATCTAGGTATACAAAAACAAAGACCTGAAGAAAATCCCGTAGGACGTCGTTAACAAGAGCTTGGAAAACTGCAGGGGCGTTAGTCAACCCAAAGGGCATGACCAAGTATTCGAAATGTCCAAGAGGTGTTTTAAAGGCAGTTTTCCATTTGTCCCCCTTACGAATACGGACCAGATGATAAGCATTGCGAAGGTCAAGCTTTGTGAAGACAGTTGCACCTTGTAGCTGTTCATAAACAGATTCGATAAGAGGAAGTGGATATTTGTTTTTGATAGTGATCTGATTCAGACCCCGATAATCGATACACAGACGGAGGTTTTGTCTTTCTTTGAGACGAAGAAAAAACCTGTCCCAAGTGGAGATGTGGATGGACGGATAATACCAGATTTAAGAGACTCTTCAATATACTCTGTCATGGTCGCCTTCTCAGGGCCTGAGATGTTATACAATCTACTAGCAGGTAGAGGAGCACAAGCAAGTAAATCAAATGCGCAGTCGTAGAATCTGTGACGAGGTAAGGATAATGCTTGTTGTTTGCTAAAAACCGGTGCCAGAGAGTGGTAAGTGGTGAGCACGTTGGTTAGGTCAATCTTTTCTTTTACCAATGGAGGAGGCGAACTGGGAGAGATGGCTGAATGGAGACATTTTAAAGAACACTCCTCCCCCTATCTTTCAATTCTGTTCTCTGTCCAGTTAATACATGGATTGTGAGTCTTTAACCAGGGGTATCCTAGTATGAGTTGAGACGTGGACGAGTCAAAAACAAAAAAACTCACCAGACTCACTGTGATTTCCTGAGATAACAAATTTATTCTTTAATGTTTTCAAAGAGATGGACGAAATGTGTTGTCCCGTGATGGCGGTGACAGGAATGGATGGGTTCAAACCGGTTGTGGGAATCTGTAGTTTGTCCACTAGATCTCTGCTGATGAGGCTCTGTTCGGCACCAGAGTCGAGTAATGCCTGCATGGGATGATTAACAGAGTTCAAACAGAGAATCACAGGCAAGGTCAAGTTTTAAGGAGAAAGAGAAGTTGTACCCACCAGTATCCCCTTACCTACTGGCGGGCGTTGGCTTTTAGCAGTAAACTGCATGTTTTTACTGCGTGTCCTTGCTTTCCATAATACATGCATGCTTTGGCCTCATGACGTCGCTCTCTCTCCTCAGGGGTGATTCGGGTCTTTCCGATTTGTATCGGCTCCGCTTCGGAAAAAGACTCGGGAGCTGTGAGGGCGGAACTTCCGGAAGCGAGAGACTCACGGGAGTTGAAGTCATCCTCGAGTTGGCTCTCTCAAACACGGTTGTCAACGCGGATGGCCAAGGCAATTACTTTGTCTAGGTCGGAAGGAATCTCCCCAGTAATTAGCTTATCTTTTATCTGGCGGTTG
Organism: Garcialebias charrua; assembly: GCA_038048925.1. Taxonomy (NCBI): domain Eukaryota; kingdom Metazoa; phylum Chordata; class Actinopteri; order Cyprinodontiformes; family Rivulidae; genus Garcialebias; species Garcialebias charrua. The sequence continues at coordinate 13,968 of JBBPBX010058365.1, forward strand.
AGAGCTTTAATGAATGTGCTACGGAGTGCTGTTCCTCCCCATCCGGACTCCTCAGCGAGGATGCGGAAGTGTATTGCAAACTTCGCCACCGTTTCCCCTCCTTAACGTAAGGTAAACAGTTTTTGGGCCGCTTCTTCCTGTTGGAGAGGGTGGTCAAACACCTGGAGAAAGTTCTTCAAAAACATGGAGTATGACAAGCGGTCGATGGGACGTCGGCGGAAGAAGGCTTGTGCCCATTGGAGCACCTCACCCTTCAATGCACTTATAATGCGAGCAAAGTCAGAGTCGTAGGTAATTGAAGCTCGTTTAAAGGCCAACTCATATTGGAGAATGAAGCCGCCACATTTTCGTGTGTTACCTTCAAAAAACTCCGAAGGACGAACGTCTGGTTCCTTACGAGGAACTTCATTTGGTTTTGTTTGAGTTGACAACTCCTTCTGTAGAGAAGACACCATGCTCCCCAGTTGCAGTAGGTTCTTTTAGGTGGTTTGCTGCTGAGGGACAATCTGCTGTAACATTGAAGAAAAATTGTCAGAAGTTCCTGGTGACCCAAACTGGCCCCTTACTTCCTCAGTCGTGCCTGTGGGGTCCATTGGCTGGGACATACTATCAGGTTTGGTTTTAACGTCGACCCCAAATAGCAGACCAAGGAAGTAAGGACACAAGGCAGGGTAAAAGGTAAGTGAAGTTTATTTACAGTGCAGACAAAAAAGTACTCGAGCAGTTTGTTTTGCAGGAGGTGTTTTGGAGGAGTGTAGAAGGAGGGATTCCTGGGGTTGCAGCCAGTGGAGAGAGAGAGTCCCGTTGGAGAGAGGAGCTGGTGAGCTGGACGGTGTAGATGAAGGAGGTGATGGAACATCTAATAATCCACAGAGGATGAGACCCGTGGATGAAGACGTCTTAGAGAAGACCAGAGGAATCAGGCCCGTGGAAGAAGATGTCCCAGCGCTGAAGAGGTGTCTGACAGCTGCTTAAATAAGTGAGTCAGTAGTCCTCCTCAGAATGGCAGCAGGTGTGGTGAGTTGAGTGATTGGCTGTGGAATGAAGAGTGACAAACAGACAGAAAAAACAGGAATCCCACAAAATACTTCTAACATGCAGAAACATTTGAGCACTCAGCATGCGGTTAGTTTGAACAAATGTACCGTCTTTAACACGCTGCTTGGTGGTGATGGAAGTGGAGATAACCAACGTTCTCATCCGTCTTAAATGTTGCAGCAGGTAATGTTAAACTCCTCCAGTTTCTGTCACTTGTTACGTTTTTGCTGTACTGCTTCCACTGGATTTTTAAAATAATCTCCCTCTCCTGTAATAACATTTAGTTGACGAGGATTGCCGGAGTCTGGATGGCTCAGAGGCTGGTGCTAGCACACCTTTAGCTTCTCCTTTCATGGAAGCAGGGAAAAGTAAAATGAGCGAGGCAAGAATAAATGAATGTCATCAATGAATGTCATCAAGCTGTGACTAGATTTGTGGTGAAAGGTTTGCACCCTTTTACCACAGTGGAAGCCTGTGAATTTCAGTATGAAAATATAAAAATGAGAATTATCAAATTGTAAGTTGTCACTTTAACAAGTTCAGTTCTGTTTCATTCCCATTCTTTGTAGGGAGATGATAAGGCTCTCAACCCAAAATATATTCCCCCAAGCAGAGAAGGTTTAACAAACCATCTCATCCCTGCTTGGTATGAGGTTGAAAAGAGCAAACTGATCTCAGAACTGAAACATGTTAGAAAGGCTGCCATCACAGCAGATGGTTGGACAAGTTTTACTCAAGATCATTACCTCATTGTAACACTGCACTATGTCAGGGAAGGTCAGAATAAGGAAAAAGTCCTCAAAACCTGTATAATAATAATAATAATAATTAATTCAATTTATAACGCACTTTTCATTACTGAAAATCTCAAAGTGCTACACATATATTGAATGCTACACACATTCATAAACCGGTGGCGGCAGACTACCATGCAAGGTGCTTTCCAGTCCTACCGGGAGCAACTCAGGGTTAAGTGTCTTGCCCAAGGACACAACGACACATGGTGCGGGTCCCGGGAGTCGAACCGCCAACTTTCCGATCGGGAGACGACTGCCATTACCACTACACCACGGCCGCCCCGTGTGTATGAAGCACAGACAGGTGCAGCTGTTGCAGAGGAGATTGATGGGATCCTGGAGGAGTTTGGAGTAAAAGAGAAGGTTGTGGCAGCCACCATGGATAATGCAGCAAACATGGATGTAGCTGTGAAAAAGCTGGACATCATCAAGTTTCCATGTTTCACACACACCCTTGTAGTGATACAACCTTGAGTTTTGAAACACTTCTCTGATCGCTCTCAGTAATGAACTTTTTGGGAATTATTCCTGAAGGGACAATAATACTTTTATTACTTTTACTTTGAATCAAACATTACAAATTAAGTCATCCAGAGACTTCTTTTAATTTGTGTTAATTCAAAGTTCATCAATGAATAATTTGTGTTATTTGGATAAGCATTAGTGCATTTAATGTTTGATAGTCAAGGACTATTTAATTCAAACTGGACATTTTCTCAAAATGTTATTCATGAAGGATTTCTCTTCTCAAACCTACAGTGAAGATTCAGTGACACTGTTTATCTCATTTTAGTTTGAGCTCAGGACAATCTCCTCAGAAGAGACTTTTGTTTTTGTCCTAATTAATAATCAGATGAATAATATCTGTTTTTGCTATTATCATTAACATAGGTCCCATATGTGATGCTTAATGACGTTGTTTTAATCAAACCAACAGTATTTTGCTTAAAGTGTTAAGGCAAAGGAATCAGTTTTATCATAAAATGCTGACATCTGAAACTAACACTTTATCTTTCTGACAAACTAATCTTTTGACCCCCTTTCAACGTGTTGATGTCATTCTCACATCAACTTCTGATGCCATCCGGCCAATCAGAAAATAACACGTTTTCTGGGTCACGTCTCAGTTAAAACCTTCACATCTAACTTCTCTTCAGGAGTTGCTGGAAGAAAGTTGACATGAATTGACTTTCTCTTTTAAGCTGAGAACTTAGGCCAAGCGTCAACGGTCCAGTTCAACAGCCGAGTTAACAGCAAGACTGCTGTAAACTCACCTAAGCTTCTAATCTCCGACCACAATGAGTGTTCACATCCAAGAACACTTATACTCTGAAAATCAACCAGACTGCCGTTACTTCAGTGGGTCAAAGGCGGACGTGAGAAGCTACAATCTAAACAGACTGACCTCTCCGGACTTCAAGGATCGATCCATTCTTGGTAGACCGTCAAAAGGTAACGAGTCGCTGATTGTTTACACACCGGACATACGGTACGTCCAGCTGGAGATCGCACGGGGAACGTGTCATATTCTGGTTATCAACATTCAAGATAGTTCACCCCTTCTTTTCCACTTTTCCTCCTTCTTATGCTAAAAAACTTCCCTTTAAACTTTATCTCTGTTGTCAGCAACAAACTAAGTCAAGAGTACCTGCAGAAGAAGTAATGTCATCTTTTACTTGTCTGTTGTTCAAAATTTAAATCTGTGAACAGTTAGTTATAGGAAATTTGATGGATCCAAACATGTACAAATGTGTGGTGTAATTTAATGATTTGTTAATTAAATGATTCAGTTCATAAATTGACGTTTCATGTCCTTACATTCTCACCTCCAAGGCACAGAATTATAGCTATTAATCTAAAAAGAGAGAACTCGTGAATATTGATGATAAGTTTGTCAGGTGAAAACCTGATCGATCAATCTATCATCTGGAATATTGTACGGTCAGCAAAACTGACCGCTGCGATATCCCTATGTAGTGGACATGACCTTGTCCACTTTTAAGACACCTGTGTACTTTTGAACTGTCCAGTGATGACCTTTACTGACCTCTCAGTGAAGCAAGACATTTACTACAAAATCATTCATTTAGCTATAATCTGATAAATATAGTCACCAAAAGAGACTATTTCTATCTTTGATTTTATTCTAATGTGATCAAAAGAATAACTTTTGTCATTTTCATGATGTGTGCTTTAAGCTGTGTTATTCTTTGAGAGTTAAACTGTGTTTCACTGCTGTGTTAAAGGGAAATATTGGGTCACAGAGACCCGACTGTTTTGTTTAGAAATAAGAAGACAGTTTAATCATGAACAAGGCTCCAGCTTTCTCTGTCTGTTCCCTAAACAAAGCTCTCTCTGCTCTGGCTGACCTTGGGCCTGATAAGGCAAGTCCACTCCTCTCTTTGTTCCTGCTTTTTAAGTTCTTACTGTGCGAGAACGCTTGGAGAGTTTGCTGGGAATTTTAGAAGAAATGTGAACCTTTCCCAAGAGCTGGGTACGTTTTGGTCAAGAGCTAACGACCTGCGTCTTCAACTAAGGACTGATAACAGGCCGTTATGAGTCCACCTCGAACGAGCGTTTGTTATTCCTTCCTGGAATAAATTATCTTGAGCCAAGAAACCACGACTGCCACGACTTTTGCCGATGAAAGCGAGTATCACCGACACCGACAAGGTAAACACGCGTGGAGTCCAGCTTGGACTTGCGGGACCGACGACTCGTCAGTCTAAAGTTGACCACAGCTCTTTACCAGAACCAAGGCGGACGTCTTAAGGTAAAGGAGCAGCTGTTTGCTTGCTGGAGGTGTGATGATATCTTAGCTGGACGCGTACAGAAGAGTGTCATCTGGTTTCATAAATGCAAGATAAACTTCCTCTCTTAACCTCCCAATTCTTCTTAAATCTTTCCTCCTATTTCTTTCCCCTCTCAAACTAAGCTGGAAACTATATTTTTAAGTTTAAAGAGCCCACAGACTAAATATGTTAACATCCAATATTGAAGTCTGTTGTGTTAAATTTAAGTGTGCTGACGTTTTAATTTGAAAGAAAGTGAAATCATGTCAATCAAGTGTAATGGTGTTAATTTAGTTGATTTATTTTAAATAAATGATAGTGTCTCTTTGACATATCAAACTAAGTTAACGTCTTTGTCACTTAATGGCTCTGTTTATTTATCCATCATAAAGATCACAGAAATATTGGGTAAACTGAAAAAGAACAGAATCCGTGAATTTACTATTCAATCTGAATAAGTAGATTAATTAAGGATAAAAAGGAGGTCAGTATTAATATTGACCTCCTCATAATTCTTACATCTGGTGGCCTTCGTACGTGCTTCTAAAAGTTTATTGATAAATCTGTGGTCTCAGTCATGAACTGTAACGTCATGTTTGCATAATAGGATCCAAGTTTTAGACTCTAACAGATTAATTATTTTGGCTGGAAAAGTGTTCAGAACGATTGCAGGACTGCAGTTAATGACATTTGAAGCTGAAATTGTTATTTGTTCAACTTTTGAAACGCTATAAGTAGTTTGGTGGGGATCTGTCTCGCTGTGTGGGAAGTGTCTGGTGGTTCTGATAAGGACCCGGTCCAGATTACGTTGCACAAGCTGAGGTAAACTCACTGCAAAATGACCGCCGAGTCAAATTGCCTGAAAAGCTAATTTAACATCTACAAGATTGCTGTGCTGGTATTTTACATGTTGGAGCAGGTCATAGAAGCATATAACTGTTAGAACGGTGTCGGATAGTGGTTCTGAAACCCGAGTTCTGCTCCTTTAAAGTGGACGGAACCGACCTGAACGCGGCTCCGAGGGAGTCCGTGTCGTTACAGTTGACGTGCTGGTTACTGAGCGTAGCTTAGTCGTGCCTGTTTTAAATGTGATTGCCACGTTTCAGAGTTTTGGGGAGTTAATTCGAAGCGTTTGAGTTGATTACGAGTCTATAAAGTTGTGTTTTGTTGTGCTAAGCTAACGTTAAAGAGCTACGTGTCCTAGTACACGTTTGTTTATGAGCTGTGATTGGATGATACGAGTGCTGTGTGCTGTGAATCACTCTTGTAGCGAACGCTGATTCGCTGTTGTGTGCTGTCAATCACTCTTGTGGCGAACGCTGATTCGCTGTTGTGTGCTGTCAATCACGTCGCACGCCGTTGCGACCAGCCCATTTTGTCGTCATTTCCGGCACGACATTGGTCGAAGGTAAGGATCTACATTCGCCATTAATGCTTGGGTAATGAACTACTAACGCTGTGATTGATTTGTTGACGCCACGTATGTTGTAGCGAGCTCCGCCTCGCAAGCACTGAAGCTGGTGACGCGCTGCGTCGACCCGCCTATTTGTGTCGTCATTTCCTGATGCGTTTCGGGCGACAAGCAGTCACATTCACACACACACGGTGAAAAGAGATTTCACTGAGCGTTTAAAAACTCATTTAAGCCATCAACACTGTCTAGCAACATAAACTTGTCTCTGACAAGAACGCGGTTCGAGCAATTATCACGTTCTTACTGAAAACTAACCCTAAAAGGTTGTTTTCTTTCCATGTACTGATTTAAACTCAGTCGCTTCGTGATAACATACTCGACGCTGCCCCCTGCTGGACGTTAATAGATGAGTTTTCTCACAAACATCATAAAAAAGTCAGCATTTTATGGTGAAATTACCAGCTTTTAAAATTGTTCTGTACACAAACAAAAATTCCTGTTTATTTTAAATAAAAAAATTTAGAATAACAAAGGTACAGACAAACAATTTATGCTCATTTTAAATACTGAAGAGATTTAAAATAACACTCAGAAGGGCATTTTTTATTTTTGATTTTCAAGTTAAATAAAAAAAAGAAAAAAATGATGGAGAACAGAGCATTTCCACTTCATGCTCTTCACATCTCTGAATTTTAAACAGAATTGGTGTGTACATCTGCACACTTTTAGTTAAATAATTGCATTTTTAACGTTTTTCTGTGTAAAATTAATGACTTCAGTTTATTTTAAATGAAGAATTTAAAATAACAAACAAAAAGTACACTTCTCGCTCCAGATACATTCTCTTGGAAAAAAGAATTAAACAAATCTGCAAAATTTTGATTCAAACAAAATCAAAACATAACGATGGCAGATGAAAAAGAAGTAGATGTGGCGCTGGTTACAGATTCAGACCCAAAGACGGGTCCTCCTGATTCGAAACCTGAAACGGACAAAGAGTCTGATGCAGAGTCTGACAAAGAGTCTGATGCAGAATCTAACAAAGAGTCTGATGCAGAGTCTGACACAGAGTCAGACACAGGGCCAGTGGACCCAGATCCTAAGGGTCCAGATCAAGAGCCTGAAAAACATGAGCCCGACCGTATTGATGTGGTTTTAGGGCAGCTTGCTAAAATGTTCACAGATTATGGCAAAAAGGTGCCTGAACTGACTCCACTGACATTGAACGCTGAACTGTCAACAATGTCAAAAAGTCGCTTAAAAAAGGAAGCAAAAAAGGTCAGTATGGCGCGTTTAGCAAAGCTGGCCCTGTTACTAAAGGCCAGGTTGGACCAGGAAGTCAGAGTGAATTCAGATCTAGAGCATGATTTGAAGCGTGAAAAAAGCAAACGTAAGGCGGAAAGATCAACATTAAATGTTGATTTACAACTAGCTCGAGCTGAAGCTGAAGAACTGCAGGTGGAGGTTCAGTCACTAAAACAGTCTCAGGCGAACGATACGACTCAACTGGTTTGCGATCTTAAACAGGCTGAGATTGAACGTTTAACTAAAAGTTTACAGGAGACAAGGGCGACACGGGATGACCTCATGAAATGCCAAGATCATACTTTAAAGTTATACGAGGCGACCAAACAGCAAAATCTCAGGATTAATGCTCAACATGATGCGGCCGTTCTTGAAAAAGAAGAACTCCACAGTCGGTGTTGTGACTTACAACGCGAGTCTATAGACGACCGAGCTGCATTAAAAGAATGCAGGGAGAAGCTGGCCTCAACTGAATACAAATTAAACCAAGAAAAGAAAAAACGTCTGGCATTAATTAGGGGTCAGTCTCTAGATGAGCCCGGACCCCCAACACCACCGCCTAGAACACCAACACCACCGCCTAGAACACCATCACCACCGCGCCGTCCCTTAGGGCCTCTAAAACCGACAATCCCACCGGATGCACCGGTAAGTGGATCTGATAAAAACCCACAAATACCTCTGTCAATGGCTGAACTACGGAATATGGCGAAAAGCATTCAAACCTTCGCTCCTGGCCCGATGGGCTCACATGAAACCAAGATCTATCTCGATGACCTTGATTTCCAGCTTCAACGCTTCCCAGACGCTACAGC
>JBBPBX010058366.1:0-13600 GCA_038048925.1 Garcialebias charrua
TTACAGGTCTCCCTCCCAACCTTCAATCAGCACGTTTTCACAGCAACATGAGGAAATAAAACGCTTGACCAAGTCTACACGAATGTGAAAGGGGCGTACACGGCGAAGCCACGCCCAACGCTCGGGGCTTCCGATCACTGTTCTTTGATCTTGGTCCCAACACAGCTTCCCCCGCAGAGACGCTCCAAGCCGGAACAAAGAGAGATAAGAGTTTGGCTTCAAGATGGTACCTCCATGCTGAGAGACTGTTTTGAGAATACAAACTGGTCTGTCTTCAGGGAGGCAGCTACGAATGGGAGCTCAGTGGATCTGGAACTTTATGCTTCCTCAGTTCTGGGTTACATTAGCACATGCTCTGAAAATGTATCCATAAAAAAATATGTTAAATGTTACCCCAACAAAAAACCCTGGTTAAATAAAGAAGTCCGCACCCTGCTAGCAGCCAGGGACACTGCATTCAAGTCCGGAGATACAGAGGAGCTGAGAAAGACCAGGAAAGAACTGGTTGATGGCATTAAGAAGGCCAAGGCCACGTATGCACAGAGGATCGAGGGACAGTTCACCTCACAAGACCCACGGAGCATGTGGAAGGGCATCAAATGCATAACAGATTACAAAGGCAAGAGCAAACAATGCCCCAGGGACCCATCTCTGCCTGATGCCCTCAATAAGTTTTATGCACGTTTTGAAGATCCAAACAGACCAGCTAGCACCAGACTCACCTCATCACCAGATGAAGAGCATCTCAGAGTGACCGCAGCAGAAGTGAGAGGCAGTCTCAGAAGGATCAACCCTCATAAAGCAACCGGACCAGACAACATCCCAGGGAAAGTTCTGAAGGAATGTGCGGACCAGCTCTGTGAGGTGCTGGCTGACATCTTCACCACCTCACTTTCACTGGAGTCAGTTCCCACCTGCCTGAAGACCGCCACCATCATCCCAGTTCCAAAGAGCTCCACAGTGACTGGTCTGAATGACTATAGACCGGTGGCCCTCACCCCGATAGTCGCTAAATGTTTTGAGAAACTGGTCATGTCCCACATCAAGACAACCGTCAACATCAACGAGGACCCTCATCAATATGCATACCGCGAGAACCGATCAACAGAGGACGCCATCTCCTCTTTGGTCCACACTGCTCTCACCCACCTGGATCAGAAGGACTCATACGTGCGCATGCTCTTTGTGGACTTCACATCTGCCTTCAACACCATGATCCCCCAAACTCTGATAGACAAACTATCCACACTTGGACTAAGCCCCTCCATTTGTAACTGGGTACTAGACTTCTTAACAAACAGACCACAGTCCGTGAAGATCCACAACTTCTCCTCCTCCACCATAACCCTCAGCACTGGCTCTCCTCAAGGATGTGTGCTGAGCCCTCTTCTGTTCACTCTGCTCACATATGATTGTACAGCCACACATCCAGGCTGTCATATTGTTAAGTTTGCAGATGATACAGCGGTGGTGGGATGCATCACAAACAATGATGAGTCCAGCTACAGACAGGAGGTGGAACACCTGGAGAGCTGGTGCAAAGAGAATAATCTTCACATGAATGTGAAGAAGACAAAGGAGATGATTGTGGACTTCAGAAGGAACAAACACACCCATGCCCCACTGAACATAGGTGGATCTGCGGTGGAGGTGGTCTCCAGCTACAAATACTTGGGTGTACACTTGAATGATAACCTCAGCTGGAGCAACAACACCACCAGCCTGATCAAGAAAGGTCATCAGAGACTCTACTTCCTCAGACGGCTGAGACGAGCTGGTCTGAGCAGCCCAGTTCTCACCTCCTTCTACAGGTGTGCAGTGGAGAGCATCCTGTGCTCCAGCATCAATGTGTGGCATGGAGGCTGCACAGTTGCAGAGAGGAAAGCTCTACAGAGAGTGGTGAAGGCTGCACAGAAGTCTGTTGGAGTCAGTCTCCCCACCATCACAGACATTTACACCTCCAGATGCAGGAAAAGAGCCACCTGCATCATGAAAGACCTCACTCACCCAGCACACTCACTCTTTGCCCCACTCCCCTCAGGACGGAGGTTGAGGAGCATCAAATGTAGAACCACTAGACTGAGGAACAGCTTCTACCCTGAGGCTGTTAGACTCATGAATAAATAAATAATAAGAATAAACACTGCAAAATATCACATCATGCTGATGCTGATCTGTTTTCTTGTTGCTGTGTTCATCTGTGACCATCTGCTCATACAGACTCATGTTCGTGCTGCTGTTTATAATGATGTTTTTCCACTACATTAGAGCTTAGTGTATTACTAGTTGATGTTTTTCTTAGTTAATTCTAGATGTTATTACTGTTTTTCTCTTGCATTTGTTGTTGGATGTAACTGGGACCCCGTGTACATAATCTCGTTTTCATCACATGTACCACATGCGGTGCAAATGACAATAAAGACTCTCTGACTCGGACTCTCTGACTCTGAATCAAATGATGAGCAGTACATGACGTCAAACTGGGCCCGGGAGCTCGGCCCGATCAGAACCACGGTGGAGATGGTTCCAAAACGGGCGGACCCGGGGCGGAAAAGGAAAATGCGAACATGCCGAACCCGGGTTAGAAGGCGGGGCGGGCCGGGCCGTTGAGGGCCGTGCAATGCGAAAATGGCTAGAGTGGCCCGTCTTCAAAACGCTCCGCTGGACTGTTTTCGCTGCCTCTTCTCCGGCTCCATCAGATAAATAAAACTATATACTGTACCGTATTCGTCTGTGTATAATACGCAGTTTTTTTGCTCATTTGAATGTCCTGCGTATTATACACCAAAGCGTATTATGGATGGATTTTTTCCCCATATTTTTAGACCCATTTTTCGCTGTGATTCGTCGTTTTTGGCCAAGATGGTGTAGAGGCAGGGCTGCCGACTTGGGACCCGAAGGACACAGGTTCAAACCCCGGCCCCGGCCACTACACACCTTGGGGTGTCTATGAGTGCACACCTATTTCCTCAGCTCCCCGGGCGCTTTCTATGGTTGCTCATTGCACCACCTGGTGGTGGTTGGGTTAAATGCAGAGACGAATTTCGTCTTATATGGGAAACATACATAGATGACAAAAATGTGACATTTATTTTTTTTATTTTTTTTTCATTTTGGGCAAAAATGGTGCAGTACCAGTTTCGGCCGCTATGGGCAGAAGCATGAGGACTCAGAGAGCGAAGAGGAAGAGGAGGGCCACTTCCAGACCTTTCTAGCTCATGTGTCTGAAAAAAGCCTCCTCTGGTCGGACTGACTCTGTCGCTGCCCGCCCCCTGCTCTGGATGTAGCTGCATTTAGCTGTGAGGTTCGCTGTTTTTGTTTGCAAGATACCGTAACTCATAAACCACACCGCAGATTTTTAAATCCAGCTGATTTCACATTTGGTTAAGCTCAGGAGCCCGTTTGCTATAAAGTCAGCTAAGAAATATATTTTTTAAGCGTTTATTTAGCTAAATTTAAAGAAAGAAAGCGTCCGAACCGCCTGTTTGCAAATCGGCAAACTATTTTTTTTAATCCAGCTCAGACCAGCTGATTTCACATTTAGTTAAGCTCAGGAGACCATTTGCTATAAAGTCAGCTAAGAAATATATTTTTTAAGCGTTTATTTAGCTAAATTTAAAGAAAGAAAGCGTCCGAACCGCCTGTTTGCAAATCGGCAAACTATTTTTTTAAATCCAGCTCAGACCAGCTGATTTCACATTTAGTTAAGCTCAGGAGACCGTTTGCTATAAAGTCAGCTAAGAAATATATTTTTTCTCGCAAAGAAATAATAGTTTTTACCGTGTTTTGTTGTAAATTCCTTCGGTGCTCGCCCGCTTCTGTGGCAGCCATTGTAAGCAGGGCAAATGATGCGCTGACGCGTCGCGTAGCGGTGACGCATAATAGATGCGTATTAAACACTGAAGCGTATTGTGTACGTTTTTTTCTGGTTTATTGGCAATAATTGTGCACAGCGTATTATACACAGGTGCGTATTTTACAACGACGAATACGGTATGTCTCGTACCAACATTAAGGCAGCCAACAAGTTATACTCCACTTAAAGGGGACCTCAGATGTATTTTTTAAATTTTTATGGTATTTCTGTGGGATATCCAGACCCTATTCCTTCAATTTAATGCACAAAATAATTATTAGATAATCAATTATACCCTTTTTAATTCTGCCATTTTTAACTTTCGTTTTGAACGACCGGTTTCTTGAAGTCCACGCCCTTCAACGATCTGTTCACGCCCTCTGTAACAGCCAGTATCTGTAATGTGTTGTTGTTTTAAAATTAGCTCTTTTTTTATTACTCATTTGACTTACTGTTAGTGTTAGCTTAAGATAACTTACCGAAACCCGTCTGAGCGCGCCGCAGTTTGCTGCTCCTTTTAGCATTAGACCACCCGAATCCGAAGCTAATGTTAGCTTGTTCCTCTTCCGGTTTTCGCCAGCTCCGCTCGTTGCACGCGATGAGATTTTGGGAGTTATCGCTGTTCCAGTGAAGACAACACAAAGTTCACCAAGTGTCTCCCGTAAATTAATCTGTAAGGAGAAGGTCCTCTTGCTGCGAGCCTGCTGCGAGGCTGCTGCAAGGCTGTACAGTTGAAGCTCCGCTCCATCGCGCCGGAAGAGGGTCCCGTCGAACCCGGTCCTTCCGCCTGTGGTCCGCTCGTTTAATTTTTGCCGGCTGCGCGTTGGCAGCGATCGCAAATACACTAAAAATTGAACTAAAACATAAAAATAACAATTATACTTTATTTATAAAGCCATTTAAAAAAACACAGCTGCAACAAAGTGCTGTACACATGAAATTAAGAACATATAAACAAAAGATGAGATGAAATCATGAAAAACAACAGTCATGTGTTTAATACAGAAGTGGGTTGAGCCTAACCAGGGGTTGCTAGGTGAGGGGCTGGACTCAGGTTTGATCTGATTGGCTGGCGGCTTGTGACGTCAATAAATGCAGGAAGTGTGAATCCTGGTGTATTTATCAAAAATAAATAAATCTACTTAGAGTAAATAAACCACTGGGTGCATTTTTTTGGCACAAGGACTGTTTTTTTATGAAGTAAATACCCAAAGTTTAGTAAAAAAACATTAAAAAGTGAATTTTGCATGTGTGGTCCCCTTTAAAGCGGTAGGTCAACTCAAATGCAAACACTATGCCAACGTTAGCTCGTATTTTTTTCTCAGACAAACGACCTGAAATGGCTAAATAATGTTATTCAGGCTCCACGGTGTTCACCACAGCGTCCAAGAGAAATACATCAGTGCAACTGAATGAAGAGTGCCACAGAACGGTTACAACATTATTGTGAAAAGGTTGCATCCCTTTTCAGATGTGGAATCACCAACATTTAAGTAAGTTAGTCAATAACAACAGAGCTAATAATTGTCCATGCTAAGCTAACATTACAGTAACAGTGACATGTTTGTTTATGTTTTCAGGGACATGGTGAAAACCATCAACCCAAGAACACACCACCCACCATGGACCACTTGTTAAATAAGTGAATCCCAACTTACGGTATAAATTAGTGAATCCCAACTTATTATAAGTTGGAGAAGAGCTGCTCTGCACTTTAAACAGAAGATGCATGACATGTCTTGGAGCAGACCCAGAGAAAGCTGACTGAAATGTCATTCATGCACAACTGTCCTTTTCTACTATTAAAATCTGAAATCTAAATACTAGTACAGGTAATACCCAACTTACGAGGGGCCGACCTACAAGGTCCCGGATTTACGAGGTTATCATATTTAATAAAAATATGAAATAAAAAAAATAAAAAAACTTTTTTTGTGTGTTTACCGGTAAATGTTCTTAATTTCATGTGTACTGTACAGCACTTTGTTGCAGCTGTGGTTGTTTTAAATGGCTTTATAAATAAGTATAATTATTTTTATTATGTTTTTTTTTTACAATTTGAAGCATAGTCGCGCGACTTCCGGTGTTTCCGGAATGCATCCGTGTCAGCCATTTTAGGTCGGTCAAGTGAGGTCCGCCATTACAGTACAGTATCGGCACTCGGCAGGCTTTGGATGACTGTTTCTCCCATAAGAGAATGCCTCATACGGATAAATTAGCTGGAAACACTCGCTGAACTGTGTGGATGTCTCAGGCCTGGAGCAGTAGCCGCGATCGCTCCGCCGATTGCTCCCACCGCGCTGCGCAAGACCAGCAGCTCATGGTATGAGCTAAGGCTAACATGCTAAAGCGGACCTTAGCCTCGTAGCTGCAGCAGACAGCCGGCTTTGTGCGATCAGATGTTCCTTGAGCTCGGCTCGATGTCTGCTGCGCAGCCTAAGATATCGGGGGACACCGAGCTAACTTGGAGAAACAAATCAGACAGCCTTTTTGGAGGTGCAGCTAAACCGGACTGCCCGTAGCTGCGGACTAGCAGCGGATTCGGCGGAGCTAATGCTAACGCCAAAAATACACTACATGCGGTCCGCTCCGCTCCGCAGGTCGCAGCTGAGCGTCTCAAACTCCAATTTCCACTACCTGCGCTCAGCTCAGGTCCGCCTGCATGCGCCGCTCCTAGACGCATGCGCGGGATTTGCGGGATCGCGCGATAAATCAAGTGATAAATAAGTAAGTCAGAACAAAACAATTCATTCGGTGGAAGAAGGAGAACAACAGTAGAGACTGCTGCCTTGATCTTCTCTCGTAAATGAGCGACAGGACATGGTTTGAGCAACAGGAAGTGATGTATTACATTTCAGAATAAAATACTTTATTTATTTATTTATTTATTGTATTGCGTTTGTAGGCGTAGTCATAAATGATAGTTTGAAAGCATTTTTGTACAAATAAATCCGTATAGAGCTAGGATTAAGTCCGCCCGTGGTGATTTTATTTTGTAAATACGGAAGTTGTGCTCGTTCCTTTTCCTGTTGGTGCGACGTAATCTTCAAAAGTTGACTCCGCACAGCTCCGGCGTCCGGCAGAAATAGAAAAATTTCTAATTTTGACGGACTGCCGTCCGCTCTCCGCAGCTCGCCGCCGCCGTGCGGAGCCAGTGTAAATTCTGTCATTGATTATAATGGGTGCATATTTGCTGCGGAGGTCGGACCGGAGCGTGGCGGAGCCGGAACGCATGTAGTGTATTTTTGGCGTAACAGGTGCAGCTAAAGGTGGCGTGCGCAGACGGCTTTCGGTAAGTTATTAAAATCTTTCTCTGGCTCCAAATGTATGAAGTTAACATTCTAACAGTCCTTCCTGTAAATAGTTTAAAACTGCGTGGTGCTGCAGCAAGCTGCGAAGCTCGGACGTAACGCAGCGGAACAGAGGCAAACAGATGACAGAAGCTGCCGCTCAAAGTAAGAAATTAATTTTTTATATACATTATGCTCTTTTAAAAAATTTAAAAGTGTTAGGATAGGCATTACCGCACATGTAGTGTATCAGTGGCGGCACGTGTGGCATATATACGGTACATATATACAGGTAGTCCCCGATTTACGAGATTTTCATCTTACGAGATAGTCGGAGGAACGGAACTCGCTCGTAAGTCGGGGAATACCTGTAATGTTCTTTGTGGTCAACAGAGGAAGACTGTGGAGATGATGGAGTCACCATGCAGTCTGAGGAAAAGCCTGAGAATGAGGAAGTGGAGGATGTGAAGGAGTGTAAGTGTATGATGAAATTATATACATTCTCAATCTTAATAATGATTTAATAATTCCTTTTTACTGATAATACTGATGAACCTGTTTGTTTAGGAACCACCTCCATGCAGTCTGTCCAGAAAGTCTCCACTGGAGGAGCTTTTTGCTGAAGAAGAGGCACAATGTAATGTCACAGCTCCATGTCCATGAAGAAACAAGTGGAGAGAGAGCTGCAGATGTACCAGGACATTCAACAAGCCGTTCTGTCTGAGGACCTTGCTGCTGCTGGTGGAACCAACATAAGACTTATCCTTTGCTGCCTGAACAAGCATTCTCATATTTGTGTGTTCAAGCTTCTTCCACAACCAGCAAACGTGTTCTCCACTGCAGGAGACACTGTCTGTCCAGAACACTCATGCATACTGCCTGAGAAGTAGATATGAAAATTTTCCACAACAAGAACAGTTTCTGATTTCATACTGTACCTGCTACTAACCTGGACTGGATTGTATAAGTTGCTCACTTTTATAATACAAACCAGATTCCAAAAAAGTTGGGACACTAAACAAATTGTGAATAAAAACTGAATGCAATGATGTGGAGATGGCAAATGTCAACATTTTATTCATAATAGAACATAGATGACAGATCAAAAGTGCAATCTGAGTAAATTTAACATTTTAAAGGAAAAATATGTTGATTCAAAATTTCACAGTGTCAACAAATCCCAAAAAAGTTGGGACAAGTAGCAATAAGTGGCTGGAAAAAGGAAATTGAGCATATAACAAACAGCTGGAAGACCAATTAACACTAATTAGGTCAATTGACAACATGATTGGGTATAAAAAGAGCTTCTCAGAGTGTCAGTGTCTCTCAGAAGCCAAGATGGTAAGAGGATCACCAATTCCACCATTGTTGCACAGAAAGATAGTGCAGCAATACCAGAATGGTGTTACCCAGCGTAAAATAGCAAAGACTTTTAAGTTATCATCATCAACCGTGCATAACATCATCAAAAGATTCAGAGAATCTGGAACAATCGCTGTGCGTAAGGGTCAAGGCCGTAAAACTCTACTGGATGCTCGTGATCTCCGGGCCCTTAAACGTCACTGCACCTCAAACAGGAATGCCACTGTCAAGGAAATAACAGAATGGGCTCAGGAATACTTCCAGAAAGCATTGTCAGTGAACACAATCCACCGTGCCATCCGCCGTTGCCAGCTGAAACTCTACAGTGCAAAGAGGAAGCCATTTCTAAGCAAGCTCCACAAGCTCAGACGTTTGCACTGGGCCAGGGGTCATTTAAAATGGAGTGTGGCAAAATGGAAGACTGTTCTGTGTCAGATGAGTCACGATTTGAAGTTCTTTATGGAACACTGGGACGCCATGTCATCCGGACCAGAGAGGACAAGGATAGCCCAAGTTGTTATCAACGCTCCGTTCAGAAGCCTGCATCACTGATGGTATGGGGTTGCATGAGCGCTTGTGGCATGGGCAGCTTGCATGTCTGGAAAGGCACCATTAATGCAGAGAACTATGTTCAGGTTCTAGAACAACATATGCTCCATCTAGACGTCATCTCTTTCAGGGAAGACCCTGCATTTTTCAACAAGATAATGCCAGACCACATTCTGCAGCAATCACAACATCATGGCTACGTAGGAGAAGGATCCGGTACTGAAATGTCCAGCCTGCAGTCCAGATCTTTCACCTATAGAGAACATTTGGTGCATCATAAAGAGGAAGGTGCGACAAAGAAGGCCCAAGACGATTGAACAGTTAGAGGCCTGTATTAGACATGAATGGGAGAGCATTCCTATTTCTAAACTTGAGAAACTGGTCTCCTCTGTCCCCAGACGTCTGTTGAGTGTTGTAAGAAGAAGGGGGGATGCCACACAGTGGTAAAAATGGACTTGTCCCAACTTTTTTGGGATTTGTTGACGCCATGAAATTTTGAAACAACATATTTTTCCCTTAAAATGATACATTCTCTCAGTTTAAAGACCGTGTAAAGTGAATTTCAACATTTTCTTCAATAAACATTATAAATGTCATAATTGTAATCTTGTAAATGAGTAAAAAGTCTCAAAATTGTAGCTCAATTAATTTTGGAGTTATAGAGCAAACTGTGTATAAACATATTTCTGTTTCAGGATTTTTTAGGCGTGTTTTAAATGTGACCGCGTTTCGTCACGCGGTCCTCATTAGTATAGCCCCACCCCCTGCAGCTCCAGCCGTATAAATTCGCCTCGGTGGAGCCGTTCACTCGCGAATCGCAGATAGCATCAGATAGCAATAGCATAGATATTTTGTTCATTGTTAGCTAGCTAATCAATTATGCCTCGTTCGTGCATCTTCCCTGGATGTCGCAATGGTCAGGGCACCCGTACAAATCATAACATGTTTTTATACCGCGTGGTTTTATACCGAGTATCTGTAATGCCTGGATAGGTCAATGGATAAAGCGCTTGCCTTCCGTCCCAAACCCCACGGGTTCAAATCCCGCATGGTACAACTCTTTTTTTTTTTATTCATTCCAGATTAAAAACACACAAGAAAACTATTTACAAAAACAGCGTAACTCTTGGAAAAAGTAGCTGCTGTTACAGACAGAACTCGGATAAAAACAGAGCAGGTTTACTGGATCTCTGCTGCCTGCCTCTCCACACAGTCAGCTCAGGGCAGGGGCAGGACACGAGCGCAGCTGCGCTGAAACCACGCCCACGCACTGACACGCCCCCAGCGTTCCAGGGCAAGGCAAAATCATGTTTTTTCATGATTTTTGAGACTTAATTTTATAAGGTAAACAATGTTTTTAATCAGTCAGATTTAAATGGGTGATTAATAACACATATTTATGCCATGTGACAAACTAAAAACACACGTTTAATTTCACTTTACACGGTCTTTAAACTTTTGATCTGTGATTTGTGTTCTATTCTGAATAAAATATTAGATGTTGGCACCTCCACATCATTGCATTCAGTTTTTATTCACAATTTGTTTAGTGTCCCAACTTTTTTGGAATCCGGTTTGTATAATAATTTTGTTTATTATTCTACAGCAGGTTAGCCCATCAGTGGAAGCTCAGTAACATGGCTGCAGCATCACACACTGGACATGTGGAAATGTGTTTCCATGAGGTTTTCAATCATAAAGCTCTCTTGTAAAAGTGTACCCCTGTGAAAAGAAAACTCATAACATACTGCATTGAAGTTCATAAGTTTGATATTAATATACTGGTTGAAAATAGCCCTGTGAGAAATTCATAGTAAATTTAACAAAAAGGAAAAAGTTCATAGCATTAAAATTCAAATAGAAGTTCAAATTCAAATAGAAGTTCAAATTATTTAATCCTGAAAGAACACTAGCTAACTACTGTAGCTCTTTTATAACATGATGGAGTTAATTTAAAGCGGTCTGCTCCTCAGATAAATAGTGTTAACTTATTTTTTATATGAAAGTTTCTGTTAACTTATTATTTTTATATGAAAGTTTCTGTTAACTTATTATTTTTATATTTGAATGTTTCTGTTCAGTGCCCTGAGACAACTTCTGTTGTGACTTGGCGCTATACAGTATAAATAAACTGAACTGAATTGAAATGTCTTTTTTTACCGCGCCTACAAAAAGAATCGGAATCGGAAATCGAAACGAATCGGAATCGAAACGAAGAATCTGAGACGGAATCGCTCAAATTCAAACAATGCCCAACCCTAATAAAAACGTTTGCCATAATCTGTTTTTGTTGTTGATAACAAAAACTAAAATCTGTGTTCATGTTGTGCCTTTTGTTTGTTTGTCTTAACTACAACATAGGCAGGTGTAAAGTTCACCTGAAATAATGTTGAAAACTTTAATGTAGTTATGGTTTGTAATCTGCACGTCTGATCTGTAGAAAAATGAAAAGTAATGCAAGTATATGATTAAGACTTGGTACTGGTTGACAAACGTTTTTAAATGAATCCTGATTAAAAAAATCTCTAGGAGCACTCCACTTTGGTTTTAAATGTGTTCAGACTAGCTGTTAGCTTCTCAGTCCAGCCATCTGCAATAGGTAAAATATTAATTATTTAGAACTTTAGCACAGAAGCTCATGTCATAATGGCTGAATTATTTCTTTAATGCAAGCAAACTACCCAGAAAATACAACGCAATCAGACTGTTCTTGAAGTTACCTCTCTCCTGTACTCGGGCAGTGTTGTTCTCTCCTCCCCGTTTGTCCTTCGTCCTCTGTAAGGTTGGTCAGAGGAGCCGTGAAGAACCCTGGCAGGACTGCAAACCCTCGTCTCCATTGGTCCACCCTTCAAGCCATAACCTGGCTGGTCAAGTGTTTTCCTTTCGGGGCTGTAAGCACGACTTTCACGCAGGTTGCGTCTGGGACTGAGACCTCGGTTCTCTGTGGGTCTTGTGGTAAAATTTTGTTTGTCAACAAGTTGTCTCCCTGGTTCAGCGTGGTGAGATTCCCAGGGGCTGCTCTGACGGCAGCGTCTGTCTGGAGACAACCGCTGACATTCAACGCTTTTATCCGGGATATTTGGAGAGGGCTTGCGGTGTTGAGTCTTTGGCTTCTCCGATTCAGAATCAGACGACAGAGGGCTGCAAGGATCGTACAGCTGAGGCCTACGGGTAAAGGAAGAATTCTGATAATTAAAATATCACAGCTAACTTGCAACAAAATATTCCAATAAAAAGTAACACTAAAAGTTCAGCCATTCCTAAAAGTCCCAGCACAGTGAAAACGGTGGTACCAAAGGATAGAATTAATTCAAAGCTGTGCACATCTTGTGAAAGATGTACTTTACAAGCATGCTGGTGAAGATTCTCAGTCATCCAGGACATGATAAAATCAGAACACTTTTTACTTTTCAAGCAGTTAATGAGACACTCTGTCCTGCCACAAGGGCAACAATAGACAATGTTTCAGTGTTTAAAGGTTCAGTATGTAACTTTTCTAACAACATATTTTTAACATATTTCTTCACTCTGTCACTACCTCCTGACATACTGATTTTAGACAAGTAATCTCTGAAAAAAACTATTGTCCCCTTGCTTCTCTAAAAGCATTTCTAAAAAGCCACAGTGACCCACCGTTAACCAGCCAATAAAAACAGAGCTTGAATTTGAATTTCAGCAGAGCTAGGGCAAGAGCAAGCCTCAGAGCCATATATGGCTCTGAGGGGGAGGGACCAGAAACGTGTCTCTGTTCAAAATTTTCCTAAGTTCCAGCGTGTTCCAGAAATTACATACTGAACCTTTAAGATAAATCTCTTCTAAAGGCTGGTTTATACTTCTTGTCGCATGTCTTTTACCCCCCGTTGAGGCTTGTGTGTCACCGACCGCATTGAGTGTTTATACTTTGAAACAACGTGGGGGATACATTATAGTAATACCTCCCTCTTCCCTCCCACTGCATACGTCACGCGCACTCCCACTGCATACGTCGGCGAGTTTCTCTCCTCAGGACCATGCGGGGGGGGGGTGTCTCCGCTCGCTTTAAACGCACATTTTTACGCATAACAGTGGAGTTTTCTTTGTTTTAAAAGCTGCGCGCATGCGCGATCCTCTTCATTTTGTCAAATTTACACATGCATGCGTTAGCTCCTGTGTGTGCGCAGCTCCTGTGTGTGCGCGCGTGTTCGTAAATATATATATATATATATAAATACAGTATACTGTATATGTATTGGTGTGTGTGTTGGGGGCAATGCGCAAAGTGTGTGGTCTCCAAGCTCTCTCCACCCCCGCAGAGACGCACGGTTTGCGTGTGCGCGCGTGCGCACAGACGAGTTTCTCTTCAAAACTATCCATGTCAAAGCAAAAACAAAAACTGGCTTCTAGAAGAGTAGCGGTGTGATACACCATATATTGACATCCAAACAAAAAACGCCCACAAACTTTGAACCAATCACACGCTCCGAGCCGCATCCTCCGCGTCTCGCAGTGCTGACTGGGGGCCATGTACAAGACAGCTGTCACCGGGGGATCGCAGCGGGAGTGC
>JBBPBX010058367.1:9767-22127 GCA_038048925.1 Garcialebias charrua
GGGGGAGAAAAGGGGAGACATTTTTTTTTTGGAGAAGTCATGTAAGTTTCGTAAAATGTATGTATTGTTAATTGTTGTATGTTCTCCTGATAAATAAATAAAAAAAGACATGCGTAACGCTGACGTCTGATGTAATGCCGCTTTGCGTGGCCTGGTGGATTCGCTTCAAGCCAGTTGATGGAAACACTTCTGATTCGCATTAATTTTTATTTACATTTTTGCGAATTTTCAAAAATTTGCTCAAAATTCGAATTGAAAATAGATGGAAACACGGTTATAGAAGCTGTTACTCTGCCTCGAGCAAGGGAAGAACCCTGTCTCTAAACATGTCCTGGGGTTAAGGATCTCTGCTGCCCAAACCGGATGGGACAAGGCAGCCCTCTGAGGTACTTTTTTACATTCTCTTTCTAACAAAATAAAGGACCAATTAGCAACATGAGCCACAGAGTTTAGATGAGATAATTCTCCTGGCAAATCATATCGACAACCACTTCCACGAGAGGAGGTGAGAGTTGGACTACAACCCCTAACTCCCCACTACTTCCAGGTTTTTCCCGATGCCTACCTTTCATGCCATCACTCCTCATGTAACTAATGCTTCTTTTCCATTCAGATGCCAAGATGGCTGCGCTCAGAGCAGTTGCAGCTTCACAGGCTCCCGGTACGATCCCAGTTTTCAGAAATGTTGATACTGACTCTGTGCCTGACTCCACACGATTTATGCGTGTGAACTATAGCCAAACCAAAATGACGAGAATAGGAGCGGATTTGCCACGAAATATAGCAGAAATCAGCAATGGACTCAAAACTATGCTCGGCAGAATGCAGATCTTAAAGTCATCTACCTGGAAGCTGCGGCAGAGGCAGAAGAGGAAGCGTTGCTCCCGGCTTAAAAAGAGAGGACGCCAGGCAGGGGTTCTGGTGAGGCTACACGCTAACACTAAAGCTGGAATACTCCCGATGCTGTCTATCTTTCTGTTGAACGTCCGCTTGTTGGACAACAAGATGGATTTGTTTCGTCTGAGAGCGGGCACCTCAGATGAGATGATGAAGCCTGTGGTGTTTTGCCTCACAGAAACATGGATTACTAGTGAAATGCAGGATGCAGTCTTCTAGCTAGATGACAGATTCTTTGTTCAAGTAGACCACTGCAGCGAGCTAACGGGGAAATCCCGGGGAGGCAGAGTGTGCATTTACATGAGTAAAAGTTGGTGGACATACTGTACTGTTGTAAAAAACTCATGCTCAAAGGCTTTGGAGCGGATAACAATGAAATATCTACCACATTATCTACCCCGTGAGTTTACAGTAACTTTCATTACCCTTGTTTACATTTCTCTGGATGTTAATAATAATAATAATACATTTTATTTGTAGAGCACCTTCCTACAATGTCTTGCATTGACCAAGGTGCTTAACAGGACAGAAAATATAAAAACAGGTACAATAAATCAGTGAAAATAAAAATAAAAACAGCAGCAATAAAAGGAGGCAGTGGAAATAAAATGCTACATACTAAAATACCAAAAGTAATAAAAGTTACAGATTGAAAGCTTTTTTGAAGTGGGTCTTCAGTCTGGTTTTGAACAGAGTCAGATCAGAGGTGGCACGCAGCTCAAAGGGGAGACTGTTCCAGGCTTTTGGGCCGGCAACAGAAAAGGACCGGTCTCCCCATTGTTTGTACCTTGAGCGAGGCACCTCCAGCAGGTGTTGACTGGCAGATCGTAAAGCTCTGCTGGGCTGATGGACTTTCAAAAGTTCTGAGATGTAGAGAGGTGCAAGTCCATTCAGAGCTTTGAAAACAAACAGCAGCAGCTTGAACTGTATCCTGAACTGAACCGGGAGCCAGTGTAAAGAGGACAGGACAGGAGTGATGTGTTCATATTTTCGTGTGTTGGTCAAAAAGCGGGCGGCAGAGTTCTGTACAAGCTGTAAACGGGAGATAGAAGATTGATTAATTCCAACGTATAAAGCATTACAGTAATGAAGTATGGAGCTCACAAAGGCATGGATGGCTTTCTCCAGAATGAATGACACTCTGCAGGAGCTCCATGATCTCTTCAGATCACTGCAGATCAAACACCCTCAGGTGTTTGATTTGAGGACATAGAACGCCGGAGACTTTAATCAAGTGAATCTAAAAGACTGCCTCCCAAGTTTTTACCAGCATGTGGGCATACCAACATGTGGAAACGACACACTAGACCATGTTTACACAAATGTAAAAAATGCATACAAAGCTGAGCCCGCCCCCACCTATGACTGTCAGACCACATTTCAATCTTCCTGGCTCCTGCTTACCTGCCCCCGCTGAAACGCTCCAGGCCAGTTAAAAAAAAAGTTAAATGTTGGATCCAGAACAGTGGCCCCATACTGAGAGACTGGAAGTTTTCAGAGAGGCTGCTGAAAATGGAGGATTGCTTGATCTGGACCAATACGCATCCTCAGTTCTGGGTACATTTGCACATACTGACACCATCTTCACTATAAAGCCCCGTAGACTCCCACGTTTGTCAATTCACGCGTACATACGCGCGTACTGTACGCAGAGGGTTTCAGACACCATACTCGAGTATCCACCCTGAGCAGCTGCAATGTAGCTCCTTAGACAAGGAACGTTTACCTACGGGACAAATTGAGGTTGCCGATTGGTCATTTGCTGACATGCCTCCTGAAGTGATTGACGGGTCGAAAAAAACACACACAAAAACCAAGCACTGGCAGCCTCAGCCGTAGCGATGTTCTGTGTTTATATGTTGTTAATAAAAAGTTATTTTTAAAAAACCAGGGAGCGCTGGTCCTGCAGCCCACACATCAGACCAGCACACCAGGAAATCTCCAGAACCTCCCACAGCCACGCTGGACCTTAGTTTACTTTGTAATTTGCTCGTGATAAATTTGTTAATTTCTCATCATTTCAGTCATGGAGTCAACGGAGGAGGAAGAGATCACTGCCTTTTGGCAAAAGAACAAAAGAAAAGGCCAGATCAGAGATGAAGAAGGGGAATTTAATACATTGGTGTCACATACAAAACAGTCCAGCGCCAGGCAGTTTATTGTGCGACACCGTGTTTGCATACGCAGTCGTAAAAATTGAGCTTTGCGCGTACATGCTCTGCGGGGGTACTGAGTGAGTACTCAGTTGTGCTTGTTTTGGGATTGTTTTCATGGAGCTGGTCGCTTGTTGCTGTCGCGAGATCTGGAAACACTGGTGAGTAGCATCTTAGTTAGCAGCTAGCTGACTTTTCATCGTAACATGTCCGCTGTGTGGAAATATTTTACACTAAACACCACAAGACAGCAACGTGCAATGTCTGCAGAGCCATAGCACCACATTAAACTGCAGTCAAGTTAGTTTTACGTTGGACATTCGGCCATGAACTTAGCAGATGCAAAGCTATTTAATATTTTATTTAATTAATTTATTCATTCATTTAAAAGAGACAAAATAAAACAAATTCATCAAAAAGAAAACATTGAATGAAAAGAGTGCAGAAAGAAGAAAAAAATCTTATATCACCCCATTATTTAAAAGAATATATAAAATAACTTTAAACTACCAATCACTTAACTCCATATCTGTAAAATTAACTGAATTATAACCATTTTTGAGTTGGCTTATTTCAATTGCCTGCTGCAGCCATCTTCAATTCAATTGTATCCAAAAGTTAATCAGCAGTAAAGAAACATCTGTTTATTATTTATTGAAAGATTTTTCTAAATCTGTCCAGCGGGTCATGAGATATTTTGCTAACAGACCGACACCATTGATTCCAAATAAATAACGTTATAATTTTAAAGAAAGATCTTATGCATTCTAATAGTCCTGTGAACATGTTTTGGGAATGAGTCTCAGCTACTACCACACCAAATGTTATCTCAATTTTTTGTCAAATTGACTGAGTTGTAGTCAATTTTGTGTTGTTTAAGTTCAGTTAGCTGTGGCAGCCATCTTGAATTGGATGCACTTTAAAAGTCAACCAGTCGTAGAGAGCCATTCAGTGATTCTTATTTCTTGAAAGTTTAATCAAAATCTGTTCAGTTGTTCATAAGATATTTTGCTAACAGGCAGATACAGAATATAAACATAATTGTTGACTTTTGGAAGCATGTGATGAAAAAGAGACTGGGTGAAAGTACAGTAACTACTTAAAAGTTTTAAGTAGTTACACGTTTTGTGTTAGCAGAATTTAATCATAACTTTGAAATTTATCCAACATTAACAAAACTTACCTCAAGTTGCCTTTTTGGACATGCATGCATATATGTGTACACATTGTACTTGAGAGGAGATTACTACAGCCTCATATAAAATCAATGATAATGAGGATATCGGAACTGAATCGGTATCGGCAGATACCCAGTTTTAAATATCGGGATCGGATCGGAAGTAAGAAAATGTGGATCAGTGCATACCTAGTTAAAAGGTCTTGATCCTGAAAAATCTGCAGGACCTGATGAACTTCCACCTTATTTCTTAAAGCTGGCCACTCATATCATCGCAGTCCCAGAGTCCCACATCTGTAGCCTGTCCATAAGCCAAAACTCCATTCCAGACACTTGGAAAACAGCCTTTGTTCTTCCTTTGCTGAAGGGAGGTGACCCCACCTCACTGAACAACTATCGACCGATCTCTAAACTCTGCATTTTAGCCAAGGTTCTAGAAAAACTGATAAACTCTCAAATAAAAAATTACCTGAACTCAACATCTTACCTCTCCATCAATCTGGTTTCAGGAAACAACACGGCACAACAACTGCTTCACCGAACGTTTTTAATGACGTTGTTGAAGCATTGGATGCTAAGGATTATTGTGCTGCACTTTTCTTAGACCTGTCTAAAGCTTTTGACACAGTGGATCATAACATCTTGTGTCAAGATGGTCTAGTGGCAGGGTTTTTGACTACGGACCCGAAGGTCGCGGGTTCGCGCCCCGGCCACTACCCAGCTTGGGGTGTCTATGAGTGCACACCTATTTCTCCAGCTCCCCGGGCGCTTTCGGGCTGCTCACTGCACCACCTGGTAGGTGGTTGGGTTAAATGCAGAGACGAATTTCGTCTGTGTATGGGAAACATACGCAGATGACAGGAATAGACATTATTATTATTATTATTATTATAAGCTCTCAGAAATCTGTTTCTCAAATCACACCATTGGTTGGTTTTCTAAATATCTTTCAGATCGGAGGCAATGTGTTCAACATAACGGTACTTCCTCAAGTTATTTAACAGTCAACAATGGTGTACCACAAGGCTCAGTCTTAGGACCCACCCTCTTTACAATCTACATAGGTAATTTAGGTCAGAGCATCCCTGATGCATCCTTAAATTTCTATGCTGATGACACAGTTGTTTATTGTCGAGCTAAAACAGTTGCTAAGGCTTTCCAGCTTTTGCAAGCTGCATTTGACATCATCATGTCAGATTTGTTCGTCTCAAACTTGTCCTAAACGCCGATAAAACCAAAGGGATGCTCTTTTCAAACAGGCAGTTGGCCCAGCATTTCTTCCTCATTTTATCCTCAAATGTTGTCCCATTGAGTTTGTTGATTCCTATAAATATTTGGGTGTCATGGTCGATTCGCATCTCTCTGTTAAGCTTCATTGGAAAACCTAGTAAAGAATCTGAAAGTTAAACAGGGTTTCTTTTTCAGAAATAGATCTTGTCTAACACTGAATGTTAGGAAACACCTTGTATCTGTGACTTTCCTTCCCTCCATTGATTATGATGACATTATTTACATGAATGCTCCTACAAGCACCCTGCAGACATTGGATGTTGTCTATCACAGTGCACTGATTCATAACTGGCTACCCACCACTGCACCCTGTATTCACTGGTTAACTGGACATCATTAACTTCACGCAGACTCTCCCACTGGTACATTTTCATCTTTAAATCACTTCTTGGTCTGCTGCCTTCATACATCTCCTCCTACATGTCTCTGCAGGAGTGCAGTTATGGCGTGCACTCTCAGGACATTATTACATGCAAATTTGCATGCCTCTTTTATGATCATCCCCTCGGTGAGGACTGAACTTGGCAAAAGGGCCTTCTCCTACTCCGCTCCTGTTTCCTGGAACATCTTGCAAAAAGATCTGAAGCTCTCAACCTTGACCTCTCTAAGTGGCTTCAAATATCTGTTAAGTTCATGGCAAGTACCAATGCAGACATGTTCCTGTTTTTAATTTTCAACATTTGCCTTAGCTGTTTTTGCTACTTTTGCCATCCTATTTTAATTTGTAAAAAAAAAATTTTTTATCTGTATGCCTCTTTTATGATCATCTATTGTTGTTGTCCTTTGTTGTCATCTCTCTTTGTTGAAATCAGGTGTCTCTTGTAAATGAGTCTTCGAGGCTCAATGGGATTAACCTGTTTAAATAAAGGTGGAAAATTAATCTGATCAGATAAAGTCATTTATTATCACTTCAAGCCAGTAAATTATTTATCAAGTTGCATCAGCTAAAAATATCATAACCAGAGGTATCATGTCACCAGTTTCTGCTCCTTTCCAGGTCAGTCTTGAAGGCATCACTCATCTTTCTGGGATTCTGCTGGTCGATCAGACCAGGATAGACCACAGAGGACTTGTCAGGAACTGACCCAAAGGTAGCTGGATGTGCTGGCTCCATCCTCCAGCTGTCCAGCACTAGCATTAGCAGCATTCTCCATAGATGTGGAAGGATGGCAGTAGGCTTGGTCCCCATCTTCCAAACTATTGCTTATTTGTTGGTTGCAGTCTGCTTTCAAAAAAATCCTCCTTCCTGGTTCCATTCTAGGCAATGTGGGTACAGTAATAGAAAACGGTCCATTTTTGCATTTCAAACACTTTTCAAATGTTTATCAAACATTCAGTAAATTGAATTTTCACGTCCGGTTCGGAGGTTCGTTTCCTGTTGCGAAATCAGATTTTTTTGTAACTCAGTATAATCATTGATTTTTTTAAAATTTTTTAGTTGTGTTTTGCGATGAAAATATCACAACATCCACATATTAAAGAATATTAACTCAGATGAAAAAGAAAATAATCTGATATTTTCTTGGGGGTGCTATGACTTTTCCAGGAGGAGCTATAGCACCCCCTAGCTCCCCGCTGGAGCTGCCTATGCCCTCAGGCTATGCAGGGCGGTATCTTCCAAGCTGTGAGCTCCGCTGGTTACCGCAGAAGATCCTTTGTGCTACCCAGAAACATTAGGGTCCGCGCGCACGGGGGGGGGGGGTGTTCCCTAAGCCTTCACCCAGAGAGATGGAACTGAGGCCTGGGTAAGGATGATCCACGTGCACCGGGGGGTTCCTTGACAACTAGCTTCCACAGACAACCAGCTTCATGGTACACTAAGATACATAACTGGCTGTAACTACCGTACCCACCACTGCACCCTGTATTCGCCGATCTGCAGTGTTGGCAGTCTTCACTGCCGACGCTGCACCTATCCACCTATCAATCTCAAACTCCATATTTCCCTCATTCGTGAACAAAACCCCAAGATACTTAAACTCCTCTACTTGGGGCAGGACATGCTCCCCAACCCGGAGAGGGCACTCTACCCTTTTCTGGCTCAAGACCATGGCCTCAGATTTGGAGGAACTGATCCTCATCCCGGCCGTTTCACATTCGGCTGCAAACCGCTCCAACGAAAGCTGTAGATCGCGACCTGATGAAGCCACAGAGTCCCAGTTACATCCAACAATAAAAAGTAAAAGAAAAACAGTAATAACATCTAAGATATGAACTAAGAAAAACATCCGCTAAAAATACACTAAGCACTAATATCATAAAAACATAATTTCGAACAGCAACACAAACACGAGTCTGTGTGAGCAGATGAGCATGAATGAACACAGCAACATGAAACAGATCAACAGCAACATGAGGGGATTGATTTTTTCACAGTGATTATTCTGGTTGTAGATTCATGAGTCTAACAGCCTCAGGGTAGAAGCTTTTCCTCAGTCTAGTGGTTCTACACTTAATACTCCTCAACCTCCTTCCTGAGGGGAGTGGGACAAAAAGTGTGTGTGGTGGGTGAGTGTGGTCCTTCATAATGCATGTGGCCCTCTTCCTGCATCTGGAGGTGTAGATGTCTGTGATAGTGGGGAGACTGACTCCAACAGACTTCTGTGCAGCCTTCACCACTCTCTGCAAAGCTTTTCTTTCTGCAGCTGTGCAGCCTCCATGCCACACGTTGATGCTGGAGCACAGGATGCTCTCCACTGCACACCTGTAGAAGGAGGTGAGGACTGAGCTTCTCAGACCAGCTCGTCTCAGCCGTCTGAGGAAGTAGAGTCTCTGATGACCTTTCTTGATCAGGCTGGTGGTGTTGTTGCTCCAGCTGAGATTATCATTCAAGTGTACACCCAAGTACTTGTTACTTGTAGTACTATGTGCCTTTGAGACGTGTTGATGCCTGGTCCATTAATTCGACTCTAAGCTTCTGCCGAGAACAGACACTCCTCCTCTCCCTCCTCGCTTTGCTTTGCTGCTCTGTCTGCCTGTGAAAATGCTTCTGAGCCTCTCTTGCATATCTTCCGAACAAAAAAAAAAAAAAACGATGGACTTATTCGGCCAGTTGGTCCTCTTCACAATTTGATAACATTTCTTCAAAGAGAAGACAGGCTTTAGGCGAGCCGATTGCCATGTTGGCACGCACGCAGCTGGATATCTCATCGACTTGAAGACTTGATGACGTGTCTATCTCTGCTGTCATCTGTGGATCTAAAGGACGCATATTTAATTGGATTTATGATAACTGGTTCCTGCTTTTTGGATTCAGCTGGTTGCTGGTTTTATCTACAATTAAGGAAGTCGTCTGCAGCAAATTGAGACCCGATCACGCTGCTTGCCTTTGTGATGGCTTGGTTCTTGCCTGTGTACCCGGACTCAGTTGCCTTGGGCAGAATGGATCAGATCTTGGGGATTTTACACAGGTACATTCCATCGGTGTGTGGCCACATAATTTGGACATTTTCAGAATCGATTGGACCAACACAGACTCAAGGCAGATGTCATTATGTTCTGTCTGTACTCAAAACAACTGTATGTTTATCTAATCTGGTTCCCCGGCTGGCCTTCAAAGCCACCTTATCTGAATTTGCCTGGAGGACATGTATCTGCCGCTCACCCCCCACCCATCGGGGAACTCCACCGTCAACCAGAGTGAACCAGCTGAAAAAACATTGTCATCATTTCATGACTCTTGGATTCTCAATAGCGTTGACCTTGGCCATTCCCCGACACCCTCGAGAATGTTTACGGATCTCATCGGAGGAGCTGTTGATTATTCCATCCTTATCAGAACTCTTAGGGTGACCTCGAGAGCATCTATGAACATTGCTCATTGTTCTCAATGTCTCCCCTCTCTACAGAATGTCTACGTCATTATGTGCTTATCTGTGCAAGGTGTTTTTTAATATTATAATTTTTTTTCTCAAGCATGAAGAAAGATTTTAATAGGAATTTTTTCGCCTCCATTTCCTAATGTGTCTAATTTCATTACTTTTTGTCTGTCTAGCAGATCTCACTTGTAAATGAGTCTTTGAGGCTCAATGTGACTTATCCGTCTAAATAAAGGTTGAATGAATGAATTAAACCTCTTTTAACGTGTCTCAAGGATCTTAAAGCTTGTCTGGTCCTAAACTTTCTGCATTTTAATGAAAAAAGACAGAGGTGCTTTTTTTTGGTTTGTTTTTACCATACCATACCATTTTATTTATAAAGCACTTTAAACAGGAACAAGTCCACACCAAAGTGCTGGACAAACAAACACGCAACAGGCAACACAGACAATGAAGTACAACACGAAAAACATAAAAACATTGCAGATCATAAATCAAACGATCCAATACAAATCAGCTGGCATTGAAAGCGATGGAATAGTAGTGAGTTTTTAACCGGGATTTGAAAACCGAGAGGGAGGGGGCCTGTTTGATGAGCAGCGGTAACTCGTTCCAGAGTCTTGGGCCTGCTACAGAGAACGCCCTGTCACCCCTGCGCTTAAGGCGAGTTTCTGGAACTATTAAGAGTACCTGATCCTCTGACCTCAAAGCACGTGGAGGGACATATGGGTGTATCAGATCCGAGAGATAGGCGGGGGCGAGACTGTTCAGCGATTTGTAGACATACATGAGAATTTTGAATTGGATTCGAAGATGAACCGGTAGCCAGTGAAGGGAGGCCAAGACTGGTGTAATGTGCTCTCTTTTGCGTGTGCTGGTTAAAAATCGGGCAGCTGCGTTCTGAACCAGTTGTAATCGTGCAATGGTGGCTTGACTGACGCCAAGCAGAAGGGAATTGCAGTAATCCAGCCTAGATGTAATGAATGCGTGAATCACTGTCTCCAGGTTGTTTTTTGATAATATGGGCTTCAGCTTAGACAGACGCCTCAGCTGGAAAAAACAGGATTTGACGATCATGTTTACATGACTGTTGAGTTTCATGGAAGGATCCATTATCACTCCCAGATTTGTGACTTTTTGTTTTTCGGACAGGGGTAGAGCAGACAGGTCAATGCAGTGGTTTGAGGTTGTGTCATTGGGAAGGAACAATATGGCTTCAGACTTCTTATCATTGAAGCTTAAGAAATTTAAAGCCATCCAGTCCCTGATGTCAGCCAGGCAGTCGAGCAGAGGTTGAATAGAGCCTGTACCATTTTGTCTTAGGGGGAAGTAAATTTGACAGTCATCAGCGTAGAAGTGGAAAGGTATATTGTGTTTCCGGAAAATAGCACCGAGTGGCAGCAGGTATAAGGAGAACAAGAGAGGACCCAGGATGGACCCCTGCGGAACCCCCCATTTAAGAGCCGCCACTGCAGAAGTAAAATCATTGATGGACACACAAAAAGACCTGTCAGAGAGGTAGGATCTGAACCAGTTTAGGGCTGATCCTGAGATGCCCACCCACTGCTCCAACCTAGCAATGAGGATCTCATGGTCGATGGTGTCGAAAGCGGATGTGAGGTCCAATAGGACAAGCAGCACAGAGTCACCAGTATCTGTGGATAGGAAGATGTCGTTAAAAACCTTCAGTAGGGCAGTCTCAGTGCTGTGGAGGGATTTGAAGCCAGACTGGAATAGCTCGGGGATAGCGTGATCCTCCAGGAAGCACTTTAGTTGGGACTCAACTATTTTCTCTAGAAGTTTAGAAACAAATGGGAGTCTGGAGACAGGCCTGAAATTGGATAATACTGACGGGTCGAGGTTTGGTTTTTTCAGGAGGGGTTGAACAGCAGCATGTTTTAATGATTTTGGCACCACACCCGAGGATAGACTGCTATTTACAATCGAGAGAATGGAGGGACCTAGAGTGTGAAAAACCTCCTTTAGAAGCCGAGGGGGGACCACATCGAAGGGGGAGCCAGATGGTTTCAGGCTGCACATGACCTGCTCTAGAGAGGACAGAGAGACTGGTTCAAAATGGTCACAAACAGCAACAGATTGAGGTGGGATGGATGGATCGTGAGATGGAGGAGAAATGAGAGCCCTGGTGGTTGCGATTTTATCTAAAAAGAAATGTTGGAAGTTCTCGCACAGCTCAGTCGAGGCTTCCATGGGTGATTGTTCAGTGAGGTGGAGAACAGAGTTTAGGGTGGAGAACAGAACTCGAGGGTTACGAGAGTTTGCAGCAATGATATCAGAGAAGTATTGTGATTTAGCAGTTTTCACTGCTTTCTGATATCGGCGCCAGCTCTCTTTTACCATCTCAAAAGAGACCTGCAGACTGTCTTTTTTCCATTTCCTCTCCACCTTTCGGCATTGCTGCCTGGCAGCTCTGGTCGTGTCATTCAGCCACGGTTCGGCCCTGAGTTTTGGTCTTCTCGGTTTAATAGGAGCCACTTGATCCAAAGCCTTTAAACAAACAGAGTCAAACTGGTTTGTCAGCTCCTCAGTGCTGGAGAGGAACAATGGGGGCTGAATTAACATGTCATTGTTGTAAACCTCAGTGAAACGTGCGGCAGTTAAATGGTTAACATTCCTGCCTTTACGTGCAGGAATGCATGTTTTAGGGGTTACATGGGGGATGGTGAACTGAAAATTGACTGGCCTATGATCCGAGAATACATTGTCTCCTATTTCAAGGTTTGAAACGGTCACATCACATGTTAAAACAAGGTCCAACAAATGTCCACGCTGCTGTGTGGAAGAGTTCACGTGTTGTGTTAAATTAAATGAGTCCAATAAATCTAAAAAGTCCTTAACCATGGGCTTCTCAGGACAACACACGTGCAAGTTGAAGTCGCCTGAAATGACGACCCGAGAATATTTAGCTGTAATTTCAGCCAAGAAATCAGAAAACTCGCTGATGAAGTTCTTGGAGCGAGGCGGCCGGTAGACAAGAGCACACAAAGTTACAGGTGAATGTCCT
>JBBPBX010058368.1:0-22127 GCA_038048925.1 Garcialebias charrua
CATTTATAGATGGCCTCCCTTCACACCTTTTAGCCATCCTCTCACTCCAATATTTTTTATTTTTTATTTTATTTATTATTATTTTATTTTATATATTTTTTTATATTTTTTTTATTTATTTTTTTTAAGAGAGAAAGAAAGAAAAGAGAAAGTAAGACAACAAATCAACAATTATCAACCAAAAGAGCACAAGGCAAACACACCCAACCTCCGTCCACAATCCTGCAAAGCACATGACAGAACACAACAATGGAACATACATGCATAAAGACTAATAATATTCATGAGCTTGCAGTAGAATTCTATAAATACACATACCCATACCTACAAATATATATATAGTATACATACATATACTTTTATATTCATTCATATACCCATCTACATATCTGCATATATCTATATATACATCCCTGCATCCATTTGTGTGTGGTTGTGAGCATGCATAAGTGAATAAGGTTCCTCCAATAGAACATTTAGTAGCGACTGTGAAGCATCAGAGATCCGTCCCCCCAAAGCCCGAGGCAGACGAAGGGGCGATCAAAGCCCAAGACCCCAGGAAGGACCCCGAGCCCAGAGTCCCCAGGACCACCCGAACAGGACGAGCCACTAGCCCACTCCCCAGATCCTACCAAGGGGAAGAACCGGACGAACCCCACCAGCGACCACATACAATGACCCCCCGGGGTCGCCCGCGACAAATTCACAGGCCCCCGCCGGAGCCTGCTGCACCGACGTAGCCCCAGGGCCGGTCACCGAGGATGCCCACCCCTCAGGCCCAGACCCGACCGGACCAGAGGACACGAGCCCCACCAGGCCGAGCCGACAAACGCCCAAGCGCCCAACCCCAGATATTGAGGGCTATACAATACAAGTTATTAAAAACTGTTTTAGATCTTCTTACCTTCATTTAGGAAGAAAAACAGAAACAGTTTAATCCTCCGTGATGCCACCATCGCTCCTCTCTGTGTCTCTTGTCTCTTTACTTCCTAATTCTAAAAATGATTTTACCATTAATATTGTCAATTCCTGTAATTTGTTTGTTTACTGTAATCTTCATACATGACATCATGCAAATTTACAACACTTCTTTTTAGCAACAACTACTAGTTTTGAATTTTTGTTAAGACTTGGTGATTTCATCTAATAGAGATTTGTGTAAAGTGTTTAATTTATTCCTCTGAGTGTTGGAGGGTAACTTGACATTAACTTATAGATGATCTAATTATTATTTGTTGTGTAGGTGCATTTTGATATCCTTTTATGAGAACCTAAATTATAATTTTGTTCTGGACAAGAAACCATTATAAAATATGATTGTAACCTTGTTATATGTTTAAAAAACTATATTTAATAGAACATCACTGCAAAACAAAACCAGGAAACAAAGAGTCTACTGCCTCCAAGTGTGGAAGATGAGTAAAGACTTCACTGGAAAAGAAACAAGAGTTACTGTAAGTACTTCCTGATCACAAAAGAGCTGTTCTACAAAACATTTAAAATAAAAATTAAACCAGAAAGTGAACCAGTCGGAGCAACAGAGTGTAACAGCTGACCAGCAGTGGTGGCTCGTTGTGTGGAGGAGGACGAAAGAGTCAAAACTAACCAGCAAACACAAAATGTGATGAATCGCTCAACAACTTGTGGGTCACGTAAAGTAGATGTGTGTGATACAGACAATGTGAGAAAACAAGAGACAGAAGAGTCCCATGGAGGGACATCTGTGACGGTGATGTGTCATTTCTTGAAAACAGGAAGAGGTTTAATTTGTGCAGAACCTTCAGATGAACGTGTGACAATGAACTTCTCTTTCTTACTCCTTCATAATAAAAGAAGACATCAGTATTGATGAGGAGAGGCAGATCAAGAGTCAGTCTTTTCTTCATTTATGTCACTAGTTAAAAATAAAAATACTAGCTAAATGCTTAAAGTATCTACAAGTATCTTAATGCTCAATAATCAATGCAAAATATTAGTTAAAACTAAGAAAAAGGAACAAATTCATCATTTTTTTATTTACCCTTTATTTATACAGGTAGTCTCATTGAGCCACGAGAACTCATTTTCAAGAGAGACCTGTTTAGGGAGCAGATGGTGGGGGTTAAGGGCCTTGCTCAGGGGCCCAGGGTGGTGAGAATGAGGGTGGAGGCAGGTGTGGGTGTTTCACCTCTTCCGCCCACATTTGATGTTAATGGTTGCAGGAGTTGAACCTGTGACTTTCAGATCACAGGCCCATCTTCTCTAACCTCTGTGCCACCAGTCCCCATAACATGGTGTCGTGATGCTGCTGTGGTCTACAAACACTGCTCACATTTAGTGGAGTTCATGACTATTAAATGCAGACCGTTCTTTTTACCGAGGGAGTTTACAGCTGTTTTGATTGTTGCTGTATATATCCCTCCAAGCTCCAACAGCAAAGATAGAGGTGAGGCACTGAATGAACTATATCTGCACATCAGTGAGCAACAAACAGCCCACCCTGATGCTTTTCTCATCACGGCTGGTGATTTCAACCATGCAGATTTAAAGAGTGTTCTTCCAAAAACATACAGAAACATAAACTTTGCAACAAGAGGAAACAACACCCTGGACCAGGTTTACACCACCATGAAAAATTCCTACAGAGCCATCCCCCTCCCCCACATTGGTGCTTCTGACCATATCTGTGTTATGCTAAAGCCAGCATACAGGCCACTGGTGAAAGTCACAAAACCAGTCCGCAAGCAGATACGAGTGTGGCCAGAGGGGTCTTCAGAGGCACTCCAGGACTGTTTTGACACCACAGATTGGGAGTATGTTCAAAGAAGCTGCTACCACAAACAACAACTTATGTCTCCAGGAGTACTCAGACACTGTATGTTCATACATCACCAAGTGCATTGATGATGTAACCAACCTCAAGACCATCACTGTTCGGGCTAATCAGAAGCCATGGCTGACAGCTGAGGTTTACAGACTCCTGAGAGCCAGGAATGCTGCCTTCAAAGCGGGAGATCAGGTGGGCCTGAGGGCAGCCAGAAACAACCTGGACCGGGGCATCAGAAAGGCAAAGAGGCAGTATTCTGGGAAAATAGCTCACCGTTTCAAGGACAGCAGGGATACACGCAGTCTGTGGCAGGGAATACAGACCATCACAAACTACAAACCACCCCCCCAGACCTGTGACAGCTCAGCCTCTGCGCTGAATGAACTGAATGAGTTCTTTGCTCGGTTCGAGGCAAGTAACAGCACACCAGCACATAAACTCCCCCCCTCTCCTGATGGCCAGGTGCTGACGCTGTCCTCAGACAGCGTAAGGCGATCATTCATCAAGATTAACGCCCGGAAGGCCTCTGGTCCTGACAACATACCTGGTCGTGTGCTGAAGGACTGTGCAAGGGAACTCGCAGCGGTCTTCACGGACATCTTTAACATCTCACTGAGCCAGGCCATCGTCCCCACCTGTTTCAAAGCCACCACCATCATCCCTGTCCCAAAGAAGGCAACGCCCGCATGCCTCAATGACTATCGCCCAGTAGCACTCACCCCCATCCTGATGAAGTGCTTTGAACGGCTAGTCATGAAAAGCATCACATCTGTCCTCCCTGACTCCCTGGATCCCTTCCAATTTGCATACCGACCTAATCGCTCAACCGACGATGCCATCTCCTCTGCCCTTCACACAGCTCTCACACATCTGGACACGAAGGACTCCTATGTTAGAATGTTGTTCATCGACTTCAGCTCGGCATTTAACACCATCATCCCCCAACAGCTCATCCTTAAACTGGACAGTCTGGGGCTGAACACCTCAATGTGTAACTGGCTGCTAGACTTCCTGACCGGGAGACCACAGACAGTGCGGGTCGGGAGTAACACATCTAGCACCATCACATTGAACACAGGGGCCCCACAAGGATGTGTGCTGAGCCCCCTTCTATTCACCCTGCTAACACACGACTGCACACCATCGTACAGCTCCAACCACTTCATCAAGTTTGCGGACGACACAACAGTGGTGGGTCTCATCAGCAACAACGATGAGACGGACTACAGGAACGAGGTGAGCCGCCTGGCCTTGTGGTGCGGACACAACAATCTCACTCTCAACGTGGAGAAGACAAAGGAGATTGTTGTGGACTTCAGGAAGAGGGATGCCCAACATGCCCCTCTGACCATCAACAGCACCGCAGTGGAGAGAGTAGACAGCACCAAGTTCCTGGGAGTGCACGTCTCAAAGGACCTGTCCTGGAGCAGGAACACTGCAGCACTGGCAAAGAAGGCTCACCAGCGCCTCTACTTTCTCCGCAAGCTGAAAAGGGCTGGAGCTTCAACCCCCATCATGAGCACCTTCTACAGAGGTGCCATAGAAAGTGTCCTGACCAGCTGCATCACTGTGTGGTTTGGTGCATGTACTGCATCCAGCCGCAAGAGCCTCCAGCGCATCGTGAAAGCAGCTGAGAAGATCGTGGGCACCTCCTTGCCCTCACTGCAGGACTTACACAGCAAACGCCTCACTCGGAAAGCCCACTGCATGGCAGGTGATCCCACACACCCACTACACAGCTGCTTCAGACTGCTGCCATCAGGGAGGAGACTGAGGAGTCTCCAGGCTCGAACCAGCAGACTGAGAGACAGCTCTGTTCATCAGGCAGTCAGGATGCTAAACACTCTGCCTGCTCTGCCCCCTCCCATTTGAACTGCCTTAACACTAAAACTTTCTCACACATTACCACTCAACACAAAGTTTTTAACACTGGACTCTGTGTCATCAAACGGGTTATTCACTAAACTCTCGGTCATGTGCTCATACAGTTTGCACTACTTCTCATACTTGCACTAATGTTTGTATTACATCACTGCCTATAATCATAATACTGTTTACATTCTCTGTTTACATTTATTAATACTGTTTACTTTTATTACTACTGCTTACATGTAATTACTACTGTTTACATTTACACTACTCTAATATCTACACCACTGCTGATACATATACAGTGTGCTCTGAACGGTCTTATTTAGGGATGCCCAATGTGCCTTACTGCATATGCCACTTTTTGCCTCTATAACAACATCAACTACTACCTCATACATATACTGTGTACATTAACTCATACGCTGCTTTGCCACTTTGCAAATGTCAATGCTAGAAACCTTTAGTTTATTTTAGTTATACTTTTTATACTCTTTTTTTATACTAGTATGCAAAAACTCAGGACAGTATTATGTTCATTAAATGTTTAATGTTTTAGTTTTAGAGTTGGTGTAAATTTTCATACTCTTATACCACTATGCAAAAAACTCAGGACAGTGTTAGTTTTACTATTTTATGCTTATGTCTATTATTATATGTTTCAGTGTTTCAATGTTTAGATGTTTACTGTTGCACCGAGGGACTGAGAGAAACGCAATTTCGGTCCTGTGTATGTCCTGTACAGTACATATTGCAGATCTGACAATAAAGTTGACTTTGACTTTGACTTTGAGAATAGTAGTTTAAAACTAACAGAAACATAAAAGACAAAACAGATTATGTTGAAGCAGATTTCAAAGAGAAACATGATGAAATGTAGAGATCCTAATTTATTTCAGTGGAGAAATACTTGTATAGTTCATATTTTAAAATAATTGTATATTTTACAAACCACTGGTGGAATAAACAACTTGAAGAGAAATGTATTTTGTTGTGTTTATTATATGATACAACATGTCACAGGTTCTACAGAGTACAATATCTGAGAGGACGTTTTGGTAAAAGTAAAATGCAGAACAACGAGTATATTTCTACACGTTGGGTCATGATTTGTGCACGTTCAGACTCCCTGTAACGAGGACAAGCAGGGCTACTTATCACACTGCAATTACTTACATAAACTAGTTTAAGTTCAAATGAATAGTAATTGTTTATTACGGATTATCTTCTTTTTGGGCTAAACAATATTACTACGCCTACGTGTGGGGGGACGGGCTCTGACTGTTGTTTGTGCCTATGCGCCGAACGGCAGCGCAGATTACCCACCCTTTTTGGAGTCCTTGGAGGGGGTATTGGAGGGTGCGCCTCCTGGGGACTCCCTTGTTCTGCTGGGGGACTTCAACGCTCACGTGGGCAATGACAGTGAGACCTGGAGGGGTGTGGTTGGGAGGAACGGCCCCCCTGATCTGAACCCGAGTGGTGTTCTGTTGTTGGACTTCTGTGCTCGTCATGGATTGTCCATAACAAACACCATGTTCAGGCATAAGGGTGTCCATATGTGCTCTTGGCACCAGGACACCCTAGGTCGTAGTTCAATGATCGACTTTGTTGTCGTCTCATCTGATCTGCGGCCGCATGTCCTGGACACTCGGGTGAAGAGAGGGGCGGAGCTGTCCACTGACCACTACCTGGTGGTGAGTTGGCTCCGATGGTGGGGGAGGATGCCGGTCAGACCTGGCAGACCCAAACGTATTGTGAGGGTCTGCTGGGAACGTCTGGCAGAGTCTCCCGTAAGACGGAGCTTTAACTCCCACCTCCGGGAGAGCTTTGAACACGTTCCGAGGGAGGCGGGGGACATTGAGCCCGAGTGGACCATGTTTCGCGCCTCTATTGTCGAGGCAGCTTATCGGAGTTGTGGCCGCAAGGTTGTTGGTGCCTGTCGTGGTGGCAACCCTCGAACCCGGTGGTGGACACCGGCGGTGAGGGATGCTGTCAAGCTGAAGAAGGAGTCCTATTGGGCCTTTTTGGCCTGTGGGACCCCGGAAGCAGCAGATAGGTACCGGCAGTCCAAGCGGCATGCGGCTCGGGTGGTTGCTGAGGCAAAAACTCGGGCGTGGGAGGAGTTCGGAGAGGCCATGGAGAATGACTTCCGTACGGCTTCGAGGCGATTCTGGTCCACCATCCGGCGTCTCAGGGGGGGAAAGCGGTACGCGACCAACACCATTTATGGTGGGGATGGCGTGCTGTTGACCTCAACTCGGGATGTTGTGAGTCGGTGGGCGGAATACTTCGAAGACCTCCTCAATCCTACTGGCACGTCTTCCACTGAGGAAGCGGAGCCTGGGGACTTTGGATCGGGCTCTCCAATCTCTGGTGCGGAGGTCGCCGAGGTGGTTAAAAAGCTCCGCGGTGGCAAGGCTCCGGGGGTGGATGAGATTCGTCCTGAGTTCCTTAGGGCTCTGGATGTTGTGGGGTTGTGTTGGCTTACGCGACTCTGCAATATCGCGTGGACATCGGGGGCAGTTCCCTTGGATTGGCAGACTGGGGTGGTGGTTCCCCTATTCAAAAAGGGGGACCGTAGGGTGTGTTCCAACTATAGAGGGATCACACTCTTAAGCCTCCCTGGTAAGGTCTATTCAGGGGTTCTGGAGAGGAGGGTCCGTCGGATAGTCGAACCTCGGATTCAGGAGGAGCAGTGTGGTTTTCGTCCTGGTCGTGGAACACTAGACCAGCTCTACACCCTCAACAGGGTCCTGGAGGGTGCGTGGGAGTTTGCCCAACCAGTTTACATGTGCTTTGTGGACTTGGAGAAGGCATTCGACCGCGTCCCTCGGGGGGTTCTGTGGCGGGTACTCCGGGAGTATGGGGTACCAGGCCCATTGATATGGGCTGTTAGGTCCCTGTACGACCGGTGTCAGAGCTTGGTCCGCATTGCCGGTAGTAAGTCAGGCTCGTTTCCGGTGAGAGTTGGACTCCGCCAAGGTTGCCCTTTGTCACCGATTCTGTTTATAACTTTTATGGACAGAATTTCTAGGCGCAGCCAAGGTGTTGAGAGGATCCGTTTTGGTGGCCTTAGAATCGCTTCTCTGTTTTTTGCAGATGATGTGGTCCTATTGGCTTCATCAGCTCGTGATCTACAGCTTTCACTGGAGCGGTTTGCAGCTGAATGCGATGCGGCCGGGATGAGGATCAGTTCCTCCAAATCCGAGGCCATGGTCTTGAGCCGGAAAAGGGTAGCGTGCCCTCTCCGGGTCGGGGAGGAGGTCCTGCCCCAAGTGGAGGAGTTTAAGTATCTCGGGATCTTGTTCACGAATGAGGGAAAACTGGAGCGTGAGATCGATAGGCGGATAGGTGCAGCGTCCGCAGTGAAGCGGGCGCTGTACCGGTCTGTCGTGGTGAAGAGAGAGCTGAGTCAAAAGGCAAAGCTCTCAATTTACCGATCGATCTACGTTCCCACCCTCATCTATGGTCATGAGCTTTGGGTTATGACCGAAAGAACAAGATCTCGGATACAAGCGGCTGAAATGAGTTTTCTCCGCAGGGTGGCTGGACTCTCCCTTAGAGATAGGGTGAGAAGCTCAGTCATCCGGGAGGGACTCGGAGTAGAGCCGCTGCTTCTCCACATCGAGAGGAGCCAGTTGAGGTGGCTCGGGCATCTGGTTAGGATGCCTCCTGGACGCCTCCCTGGTGAGGTGTTCCGGGCATGTCCCACCGGGAGGAGACCCAGAGGAAGACCCAGGACACGCTGGAGGGACTATGTTTCTCGGCTGGCCTGGGAACGCCTTGGGATTCCCCCAGAGGAGCTGCTCCAAGTGGCTGGGGAGAGGGAAGTCTGGGCCTCCCTACTTAGGCTGCTACCCCCGCGACCCGACCCCGGATAAGCGGAAGAAAATGGATGGATGGATGGAATATTACTTGTGTGACCAAATGCGATATATATACAGTGACATGAGACGTTAATTATATTTGACCCATCAAAGAAATGTGGTCATTTATTCAAATAGATCAATATAACATCAAAACATGTACACCTCATTGATTGATTTCAACTTCTTATAACGTAAACATCGACGGATGAAATTACGTGTAGTAAGTTCACAAATTGGTGAATACTTAAGGAGACAACAGATCAAGTTATGAGATGGTGAAATAACTTATATCTGAAGGTGCTTTAGCTTGAATTGCTGGCATAAAAGTTTAAGGTTTAAGAGAAAGGAGGAGGAAGGAAGATGGGAAGTTTAGGGATTTATCTTAAAATTGAGTTCCAACCAGAATGACACGTTCCCCGGGCAACGTCAGCTGGACGACAGGTACACTTCGGTAGAACAACACGACTCTTTTACCTTGGAAAGATGATTTGTCTCAACCCGGCAAGAAGTAGATATCCAGCCATGGACAGAACAGAGTTGAAACTCCAGTTCGTCTGAGCAGGCAACACGTTCACATTATTCTGCGTCCTATTAGGTCTGCGTCAATTGGACCAAAGTAATGGACAGTTCCGGTTGGTTTTCAAAATAAAATATTCCCCAGAAGGAATTGTTATTCAAAGTTTTGGAGCTGTAAAGCTCGGTTCGGATCTAAAGTGGCGGGCCACAAATCCTGAGCTGATGACGCGGTCATTGGCATATGACCAAACGTCCAACAGCTTAGAAGGAAAGTTCATTTCGTGCTTTCTAGCAGAACTCTCACCAAGAACTGAAAATTCAAGGAAGTTAGCAGCTTATAAAGAGAGCTTGACATCAGTGTTTTCGCTCCCTTTCATTGGTGTAAAACCAGGAAGTGGGAGGGAATTTAGTTGACGTCAGAAGGGTAACTGTGGTTCAAGGCAGAAGGTCGAAAAAAGTTGTTTACAAAGTGAGAGGAACGTTGTTGAGGAAAGAAGGAGACAGGCCAGCCAAGTTATGTCTTAAACTGATTAACTGTCTGTAATTCATCCAAA
Organism: Garcialebias charrua; assembly: GCA_038048925.1. Classification (NCBI taxonomy): domain Eukaryota; kingdom Metazoa; phylum Chordata; class Actinopteri; order Cyprinodontiformes; family Rivulidae; genus Garcialebias; species Garcialebias charrua. The sequence continues at coordinate 9,615 of JBBPBX010058368.1, forward strand.
CACTTTCTATAACTCACAGTGACATAGCCTTGATCTTTCATACAAAGTCTGAACGCTTAATTCTTGACACAACCTGAAAAGAAACATGAAGATACCTTCAGTAAAACATTTAACTTGTATGATGAAGTTTAAAGAAATCATTAATACTGTTTCCAAGTGATTCAAATAAGTGATTACTTCAACATAATGCAATAAAACACCATAAAATAAAATAAAAGATACACAACCAAATTGTTATTTCTTTTTCTTAATTTTCAAAGTGTCATGAAGTGTACTCATAGTAACTTTGACAAGAGTCTTTTGATTATCATAATATTGGAAATAATAATGATGAAACATAAAAGAAGGTTATTCTTTAATTATTTAGATCAACATAAAAATAAAGAGTCTCTTGGTGAGCTAATTTGTATCCTGGATTCAAATTAATGGGATAATCAGTGTTCATGTCTTCTCTTGAAGGTTTCCAAGAAAGAGGTGTCTCACTGACAGTTTAAGAGCACAGAGGTGTATCACTACACCCACAAACCAGTCGGCTTCAAAGAAGCCCATTGATCTGGACGTGCACGAACCCCAGAACCAGTGGTGTAGTCTACGTGATACTCGGGTATATGGAGTATACCCACTAGAAAAACTTGAGAATTTCAGTATACCCACTTAAAAGTGCCCAATGGTACATGACATACCATTAGGTACATGTCATTGATACGTTAAATGACAGTTAAACACTTCTGTAACAATCTATTGGTGTGCAGTGCTTTTCTTTGATACTGTTTTATAAATTATATAACATGTTTTTAATACAAAGCCAGCTGTTGTACAAAGTTTGTTGTTCATTTATTCAAATATAAGCATCAGAGACATTTGGAACTGTTCAATATGTTTAAAAATCCAAATAATTTGAAGATTACATTTTACTAACCAGTGTACTTTGGTTTCTAAGCACGGTATGCTCACTACAAAAATGTAGACTGCACCCCTGCCCAGAACCAAACAGTGTACAGAAGAAACACTGGAAACCAGAATGAATGCTGAATCAGCAGTTCCACTATTAGTGATGCAAAACATGTTGATGTTGAGTTTATTGATGTTCAGAGTCAGAAGGATCAAACTGCAGATGTTCTGGTGTTTTCATAGTTCTCTGCACCATCATCTTCATCGTCACACACCTGAGGAAAACAAAACAATCCCATTAAACGGTCGCTCTACAACAGTGGTCCTCAGCACTGGTCCTGGAGGGCCACAATCCTGCATGCTTTAGATATTTCTCTGCTCTTCAGCAGGTCCACGTTCTGCAGAAGCCTCTTATTATCACAGTGGAGGTAGCTACACCCAGAGCAGAGGGACTGAGATGAAAAAGACTCAAACTCAGAGTAAAAAGGTAAGTGATTTTATTTAGTGTTTGAATATTTACAGGTGGCACTGGGAGGATCTGAAAAAGGAGGAAGCTTTTGGCTGGTGATGGTGAGGTTAGGAACAGATGGTCTTTCCTGACAGGTCTCTTGGTGGTTCCATGGCGTTTGAGAGGAGGGTGGAGGATTCCAGTGGAGAAGAAGTTGAGGTGATAGCAGAGGTTACCACAGAGCAGGAGTGTCAAACCTTATTCAAGCTTAGGGGCCAGTTTCAGAAACTACAATAAATCAAGTTAGATACCAAATTATTTTTTAGTTGCAGGTTCCACACACAAAAAAAGTAGTTTGATTGTTCTCATTTGACGTTCTCTGTTGCACTTTTGACATTATAATCAAAGATTACTGAAAAAAATTCAAGTGGAAAAAGTATTTTACGTTTAACACAACATATTGGGGGCCAGATAATATATCAATGCGGGCCAGATTTGGCCCCTGGGCCTTGAGTTGGACACATGTACCACAGAGGATTGCAGGCAGGCAGGTGAGCCTCTGAGGAGCAGCAAGATGGTCTGAGGCCAAGGTAAGAAATCAAAGGAGTTCAGGGTGTGGATCGTCTTGGAGGTCTAAAGAAGAAGCAGATAATCCAGGATTTGGTCACAGGGAGGCCGGTTCTATGAAACATGGCAGGAAATAGTTAAGAATAAATCTTCATTCATGAAAACACTCGGAGGCTGACAACTTTCCTGGTTGGTGTCTAATGTCTCAGCAGATAAAGGAACATGTCCACAGCCTCTAATACCCCTGGAGCTCATCAGAGGAAATGGACCACAACTGCTGCTCGTTGGCACCGCCCAGCAGGAACCAAGGAAACACTGGAACCCTACAGTTCATCATTTGTTTAAACCACATGTGTCAAAGCAGAGAAACATCTAAAACATGCAGGATAGTGGACCTCCAGGACCAGGATTGAGGACTACTGCTCTACAGTTTCCAATATTTGGCTCACTCCTCTGATCTTCTTTTCCTTCATTTAGTAAATGTTAACACTGATAACACGGGAGAAGCTGCTGAAAATGGAGGAGCACTAGATCTGGACCCATACACATCATCAGATCTGGGGAACATTAGTGCATGTACTGACAACGTCTCCACCATCAGATATGTTAAAAGTTATCTGAACAGGAAGCCTTGGCTGAATGCAGAGGTGCGCCCCCTGCTGGAAGCCAGGAACACTGCCTTCAGGTCTCACAGGAGCTGAGAAGGACAAGGAAAGAACTGGTTGCTGGTAGTAAGAGGGTCAAGGCCTCATACACACAGAGTATCGAGGGTCAGTTCACCTCACAAGATGCACGGAGCATGTGGAGGGGCATTAACTGTAATACAGATTATAAAGGCAGGAGCGAACAATGCCCCAAAGACCCATCACTGCCTGATGCCCTCAACAAGTTCTACACACACTTTGAAGACCCAAACAGACCACCCAGCACCAGACTGTTTCATGTTGCTGCTGATCTGTTTCATGTTGCTGCTGATCTGTTTCATGTTGCTGCTGATCTGTTTCATGTTGCTGCTGATCTGTTTCATGTTGCTGCTGATCTGTTTCATGTTGCTGCTGATCTGTTTCATGTTGCTGCTGATCTGTTTCATGTTGCTGCTGATCTGTTTCATGTTGCTGCTGATCTGTTTCATGTTGCTGCTGATCTGTTTCATGTTGCTGCTGATCTGTTTCATGTTGATGCTGATCTGTTTCATGTTGCTGCTGATCTGTTTCATGTTGCTGCTGATCTGTTTCATGTTGCTGCTGATCTGTTTCATGTTGCTGCTGATCTGTTTCATGTTGCTGCTGATCTGTTTCATGTTGCTGCTGATCTGTTTCATGTTGCTGCTGATCTGTTTCATGTTGCTGCTGATCTGTTTCATGTTGATGCTGATCTGTTTCATGTTGCTGCTGATCTGTTTCATGTTGCTGCTGATCTGTTTCATGTTGCTGCTGATCTGTTTCATGTTGCTGCTGATCTGTTTCATGTTGCTGCTGATCTGTTTCATGTTGCTGCTGATCTGTTTCATGTTGATGCTGATCTGTTTCATGTTGATGCTGATCTGTTTCATGTTGATGCTGATCTGTTTCATGTTGCTGCTGATCTGTTTCATGTTGCTGCTGATCTGTTTCATGTTGCTGCTGATCTGTTTCATGTTGCTGCTGATCTGTTTCATGTTGATGCTGATCTGTTTCATGTTGATGCTGATCTGTTTCATGTTGATGCTGATCTGTTTCATGTTGCTGCTGATCTGTTTCATGTTGATGCTGATCTGTTTCATGTTGATGCTGATCTGTTTCATGTTGCTGCTGATCTGTTTCATGTTGATGCTGATCTGTTTCATGTTGATGCTGATCTGTTTCATGTTGCTGCTGATCTGTTTCATGTAGCTGCTTATCTGTTTCATGTTGATGCTGATCTGTTTCATGTTAATGCTGATCTGTTTCATGTTGATGCTGATCTGTTTCATGTTAATGCTGATCTGTTTCATGTTGATGCTGATCTGTTTCATGTTGCTGGATAAGGATCATGTGAGGACACAAGAGACAGAAGAGTCCCACGGAGAGACATCTGTGATGGTGACATGTCATTTCTTGAAAACAGGAAGAGGTTTAATTTAAAAATAATATGTGCATATAGTTCAGATGAACGTGTGACAATGGACTTCTCTTTCTGACTCCTTCATAATAAAAAAGAAGACATCAGTATTGATGAGAGGCAGATCAAGAGTCAGTCTTCTCTCCATCCAGGTTGTCTAAGTGCATGATCCAGATGAGATGATTCTGATCTGATCCCTGCTGCTTGATCAGTTTAACTCTGAAGGTTTTAAAAAGAATTGAGATGAGTAAAGAAGAAAAAGTGATAAACATGGATCAAACCCGACCGTCTCTCCACGTCTACATGAGGTCATATTCTGTGTGACTCTGTCAGACACGAACTGATCAGTTCAAGTTTGTCAAACTTTGTTCATTTTGTCCTACAGTCACAACAGTTTTTACTTCTGGTCCATTGTTCAGCTGCAATTTAAATTTAGTGCGACTCGTTTTAAGATGAAATTTAAAACTCACCTCGATGGAAAGTTTTTGGGTTTTCATCCCTGAAAAAAAAAAATATATATATAAAACCAAAAAAAATCTATTTAGAAAGTTAAAGACACAATTATTGATTTTAAAGTTCTGTGAGTGAGAGTGGCTGATGGTCTTATTTGTCTCTTTGTGATGGACAAGAGACATGTCCAGGTGTCCTACAGTGACTGCTGGACATGAACACCCCATGACCCAGAAAAGAAAAATGTGGATACAGGATGAATGAATGAATGTATAAATGGATGGATGATCAGATTCTGTGAATGGATGTATAAATGGATGGATGGATGGATGGATGAATGAAGAGATTCAATGAATGAATGTGTAAATGGATGGATGAATGGATGGATGGATGAATGAACAGATTCAATGAATGAATGTATAAATGGATGGATGAATGGAAGGATGAATGAACAGATTCAGTGAATGAATGTATAAATAGATGGATGAATGGATGGATGGATGAATGAATGAACAGGTTCAGTGATTGAATGTATAAATGGATGGATGAATGGATGGATGGATGGATGGATGAACAGATTCTGAATGAATGTATAAATAGATGGATGGATGAACAGATTCAGTGAATGAATGTATAAATGGATGGATGAATGGATGGATGAATGAACAGATTCAGTGAGTGGATGTATAAATGGATGGATGAACAGATTCAGTGAATTAATGTATAAATGGATGGATGGATGAACAGATTCAGTGAATGAATGTATAAATGGATTGATGAATGGATGGATGAATGAACAGATTCAGTGAATGAATGTATAAATGGATGGATGGATGAACAGATTCAGTGAATGAATGTATTAATGGATGGATGAATGAACAGATTCAGTGAATGGATGTATAAATGGATGGATGAAATAATGTATAAATGGATGGATGAACAGATTCAGTGAATGAATGTATAAATGGATGGATGAATGGATAGATGGATGAACAGATTCAGTGAATGCATGTATAAATGGATGGATGAACAGTTTCAGTGAATGAATGTATAAATGGATGGATGAACAGATTCAGTGAATGAATGTATAAATGGATGATTGAATGGATGGATGGATGAACAGATTCAGTGAATGAATGTATAAATGGATGGATGAACAGTTTCAGTGAATGAATGTATAAATGGATGAATGAATAGATTCAGTGAATGAATGTATAAATGGATGAATGAACATATTCAGTAAATTGATGGATGAATAGATGGATGAACAGATTCAGTGGATGGATGTATAAATGGATGAATGAATGGATGTATAAATGGATGGATGAATGTATAAATGGATGAATGAATGGATGTATAAATGGATGGATGTATGAATAAATGGATGGATGAACAGATTCAGTGAATGAATGTTTAAATGGATGGATGAATGGATGGATGAATGAACAGATTAAATGAATTAATGTATAAATGGATGGATGAATGGATGGATGGATGAACAGATTCAGTGGATGGATGTATAAATGGATGGATGAATGGATGGATGGATGGATGGATGAACAGATTCAGTGGATGGATGAACAGATTCAGTGGATGGATGTATAAATGGATGGATGATGTATTAGTGTCATGTGTCACCTTTAATCCTCTTCAGCACGATGACAGTAATGACAGTTGTTATTAAAGCAACAATCGCAGCCTTACTGACGTTCAACCAGAACACAGCTGAAAAACAAAATCATACTTTTTCATTAACAAACATTTAGGCCACTCCTCAAAATGACAAAATATTGAAATATAAGTGCAGCTACAATATATATTGTAAGTACAAATAATATTGAATATTTGTACAAATATAATTTGGTAAAGACACATGTTGCTGTGGAGTTTAAAAGCTTCAGAAAACATTAAGTGTAAATAAAAATCATAAAACATGTGACGAGTTTGATTTCCTGCAGAGTTTAGATCAAACTTTGTACATGATTTCTGTTTGTCGTCTCCTCCTGGTGTTTCTGTGACTGATGTTGGTTTTGTTGGTTTATTAACAGGTATAAATGTTAAACATGTGATTATTTCTCACCTGAAGGATGAGAGCTGAAGGTAAAAAGCTGCACGTTGCTCTCACCTGTCTTTACTTCACACTTGAAAAAGTTCTTTGATTCATAAAAAGAGTGGTTTGAAGGAAAGAACACAGCAGCAAAGCAGTGACGTGAATATGTTTTTACATCTGGATGTTCTTTCACATCACTACCAGGAAACAACCACCTCGTGTTGTGTGGACATTCTCCCTCTGTTATCACAATGCAGTAATATGTCACCTCGTTCTGGTTCTTCTCTTCTGTTACTGAGGATGGAGGAGAAACACTGATTATTTTATTTCAATATAATTACTGTACTGTCAATCTGCTGATTTAGGGATCACTTTAATTTGAAAATATTGTAAAAATACTCACAGTAAACAACAGAAAGCTGGACCACAGCATCTTCGCCTGATTGTTGGTCTGATACAAACTGTCTGCAGCTGTAACGACCAACATCCTCATGTGTGACGTTCTTGATAACCAGAGAACAGTTTGCTGTAAGACTCAGTCTGTCTGCTCTGAGATCTTTAATCATCCCAAGAACAACCAGTTCTACATTCCTCTGTGCTTTACTGTAGATCCAGGTGGTGGATCCACAGTTCTTTTGACCTCTAATCACATTTTCACAGGACAAAGTGACGTCACCTCCAGCTCTGACAGTTTGTCTTACAGCTCCTGAAAATATGACTAAATAAAATGATATTATTAAAATTAATTCAGATGTTAGTCTGAAAAGTTACAGCTGCAGATGTCAGCTGTTTAACTCTGACTGTAAACTCAACTCAGTGCTTTTATAAAACTGACATGATGTGTTGAACAAACAATACAAGTTATTAAAAACTGTTTTATATCTTCTTACCTTCATACAGGAAGAAAAACAGAAACAGTTTAATCCTCCGTGATGCCACCATCGCTCCTCTCTGCGTCTCTTGTCTCTTTACTTCCTGTCTCTTTACTTCCTAACTCTAAAAATGTTCTTACCATGAATATTGTCACTTCCTGTACTTTGTTGGTTTACTGACATCTTCATACAAATTTACAACACTTCTTTTTAGCAACAACTACTAGTTTTGAGTTTTTGTAAAGACTTTGTGATTTCATCTAATACAGATTTGTGTAAAGTGTTAAATTTATTTCTCTGAGTGTTGGAAGGTAACTTGACAATAACTTATAGATTATCTAAATATTATTTGTTATGTAGGTGCATTTTGATATCCTTTCATAAGAACCTAAATTATAATTTTGTTCTGGACAAGAAACCATAATAATATATGATTGGAACCTTGTTATATGTTTAAAAAACTATACTTAATAGAACATCACTGCAAAACAAAACCAGGAAACAAAGAGTCTACTGCCTCCAAGTGTGGAAGATGAGTAAAGACTTCACTGGAAAAGAAACAAGAGTTACTGTAAGTACTTCCTGATCACAAAAGAGCTGTTCTACAAAACATTTAAAATAAAAATTAAACCAGAAACTGAACCAGTCGGAGCAACAGAGTGTAACAGCTGACCAGCAGTGGTGGCTCATCAGTATTGATGAGGAGAGGCAGATCAAGAGTCAGTCTTCTCTTCATTCATGTTGTCTAAATGCATCAACCAGACGAGATGATCTGATCTGATCCCTGCTGCTAGATCTGTTTAACTCTGAAGGTTTGAACCTGATCAAAATGATCTGATCTGCTTCAAGTCACTCCAGTCAGCACAGGGACATCTACTGGTTGTGTGTCAGAACCACATCTGAGTGAAAGACCTGACTAACACCATTACTGATGTGTCATATGAAGCTTTGTATTTATATGTAAATATATATTAAGGCACATCAAGATATTTAGAACCTTGTGGAATGGGGACGGTGCTTGTGCTTCTTTCTTTAGTAATACTGCATAAAACACAAATGTTAGGAGGTCAAACACGTTAATCTGCAAGTTTGTCATTATAGTAATGTAAACAAGTGGCTAGTTCATAAACCTAATGTTTACAGATATTTAATAAATGAATTTAAGGCTGACTACCTCTCCAGTTTTAGAGAAGACTCGCTCACAGGGCACAGATGTTGCTGAAATGCAAAAATTAATATTGTCATGAATCCGCTTTTTAAGGTTCGAAGTCACGTGCAAGAAAACAGGAGGAGTCGATAATGAAAATAAATAATAATTTATTTAACAAAACTAAATACTGACGGGGCAGCAAAACTTACTTTAAAGATGACGTGACAGTGTCAGGTTGAGAGGTTCCAGCTAGAACTAGTCAGATTCACCTTGACCACAGCTCTGGGTCCAGTTTCCTTGAGAGGGGTTGGACACTCTTCCACTCTGGAGTTGTCCCTGGTGAGAGGTGCCGAGCAGGAGTGGACATACTTGTTGTCCTCCATCTTGGTGTCTGTTCTGATGTGGGACTTCAACTCTAACGTGGACAATGACAGTGAGACCTCGAGGAGTGTGGTTAGGAGGAACCCTCCTGTCTGAACCTGAGTGGTGTTCTGTTATTGGACTTCTGTGCTCATCATGGATTGTCCATAACAAACAACATGTTCAAGCATAAGGGTGTCCATATGTGTTTTTGGCACCAGGACATTTAGGCCACAGTTCGATGATTGACTTTGTAATTTCTGATCTGTGGCTGTTTATGGATGTTTTTAACTACTATGGCTGAGAATGTTAACTTTACCCATGAATCATATGTTTGTGTTAGCAGAGAGCTGAATGAGGAGCTGGATGAGGCTAACATGTGCAGCTGTAGCTCCAAGGACTCTGAGTCTGTGAGCTCGGCTGAACTGATAAGTGTATAAAAACAAGCTTCACACACGGCCAGAGGCACATTCTTGTGACTGGGCTTCATGTGTGTACTTCCTGTTTATCTGTGTAACCCGTCCTGAATATCTGTTGTTGCAAATAAAATCTGTTAAAAATGTTCTCCTGTTGTCGAGTGTGGCTCCTTTTGTGTAAGTGAATTAAAATGAGAATTATTTTTCTCCAGAACTGCTGTCCAAAAAACTCCACAGAATGTCAACCACTCTCTAATGTACGTCTGTTATTAAGTTTATTCTACCACGTCTGGTGATGGTGTATTCATGAACATATGTGTATTGTTTAGTGTATGTAACTAAACCTGCCAAAGTTTTCTATAAATCTTAACCTAAAGTAATGTGACATTCTCCTAGAATTTTATTTAAACAAAAAATGCAATGAAGGCGTTGAACTCCTCTCAAACATAGTTTCTGACGTGAAACAAGCTCTTTTTAAAGTCTCGACTATGAAACACCCAGATCTTCTCAGGAAACAGCTCAACACTGATGTGACATATTTAGGCCTCATTTGCAGTCATGGTTTAGGACGTGTTGACGCAGCGCTGGAAACACTGTCCCACGACACTTCAGCTTCATGAGCTGAAAACATTTTGAGGAGGAGGTGTCGAGTGTAACATCACCAGTTAAAAATAGAAAATACTAGCTAAATGCTTAAATTATCTACAAGTATCTTAATGCACAATATTAATGCAAAAATTTACCTTAACCTAAATAAAGTAACTTAATAATAATAATAATAATAATAATCATTTTATTTAAAAGCGCCTTTCAGGACACCCAAGGACACTTAAGTCATATAATAGAAGTTTAAAACTAACAGAAACATAAAAGACAAAACAGAGTATGTTGAAGCAGATTTCAAAGAGAAACCTGATGAAATGTAGAAATCCTAATTTATTTCAGTGGAGAAATACTTGTATAGTTCATATTTTAAAACAGTTGTATATTTTCCAAACCACTGGTGGAATAAACAACTTGAAGAGAAAAGTCTTTTGTTGTGTTTATTATATGATACAACATGTCACAGGTTCTACAGAGTACAATATCTGAGAGGACGTTTTGGTGAAAGTAAAATGCAGAACAATGAGTATATTTCTACACGTTGGGTCCTGATTTGTGCACGTTCAGACCCACAAACCAGTCAGCTTCAAAGAACCATTGATCTGGACGTGCACGAACCCCAGAACCAAAAGGTGTACTGAAGAAACACTGGACACCAGAATGAATGCTGAATCAGCAGTTCCACTATTAGTGATGCAAAACATGTTGATGTTGACTTTATTGATGTTCAGAGTCAGAAGGATCAAACTGCAGATGTTCTGGTGTTTTCATAGTTCTCTGCACCATCATCTTCATCGTCACACACCTGAGGAAAACAAAACAATCCCATTAAACGGTCGCTCTACAACAGTGGTCCTCAGCACTGGTCCTGGAGGGCCACAATCCTGCATGCTTTAGATATTTCTCTGCTCTTCAGCAGGTCCACGTTCTGCAGAAGCCTCTTATTATCACAGTGGAGGTAGCTACACCCAGAGCAGAGGGACTGAGATGAAAAAGACTCAAACTCAGAGTAAAAAGGTAAGTGATTTTATTTAGTGTTTGAATATTTACAGGTGGCACTGGGAGGATCTGAAAAAGGAGGAAGCTTTTGGCTGGTGATGGTGAGGTTAGGAACAGATGGTCTTTCCTGACAGGTCTCTTGGTGGTTCCATGGCGTTTGAGAGGAGGGTGGAGGATTCCAGTGGAGAAGAAGTTGAGGTGATAGCAGAGGTTACCACAGAGCAGGGGTGTCAAACCTTTTTCAAACTTAGGGCCAGTTTCAGAAACTTAATTAAATCAAGTTAGATATCAAATTATTTTTTGGTTGCAGGTTCCACACCTCCCAAAAAAAAGGTTTGATTGGTCTCATTTGACATTCTCTGTTGCACTTTTGACATCATAATCAAAGATTACTGAAAAAATTCAAGTGAGAAAAGTATTTTACGTTTAACACGACATCTTGGGGAACAGATAAGATGTCAACGAGGGCCACATTTGGCCCCTGGGCCTTGAGTTGGACACATGTACCACAGAGGATTGCAGGCAGGCAGGTGAGCCTCTGAGGAGCAGCAAGATGGTCTGAGGCCAAAGTAAGAAATCAAAGGAGTTCAGGGTGAGGATCGTCTTGGAGGTCTAAAGAAGAAGCAGATAATCCAGGATTTGGTCACAGGGAGGCAGGTTCTATGAAACATGGCAGGAAATAGTTAAGAATAAATCTTCATTCATGAAAACACTCGGAGGCTGACAACTTTCCTGGTTGGTGTCTAATGTCTCAGCCGGTAAAGGAACATGTCCACAGCCTCTAATACCCCTGGAGCTCATCAGAGGAAATGGACCACAACGCCCAGCAGGAACCAAGGAAAGCACTACCACCCTACAGTTCATCATTTGTTCAAACCACTTGTGTCAAAGCAGAGAAACATCTAAAACATGCAGGATAGTGGACCTCCAGGACCAGGATTGAGGACTACTGCTCTACAGTTTCCAATATTTGGTTCACTCCTCTGATCTTCTTTTCCTTCATTTAGTAAATGTTAACACTGATAACACGAGAGAAGCTGCTGAAAACAGAGGAGCACTAGATCTGGACCCATACACATCCTCAGATCTGGGGAACATTAGTGCATGTACTGACAACGTCTCCACCATCAGATATGTTAAAAGTTAACTGAACAACTTGGCTGAATGCAGAGGTGCGCCCCCTGCTGGAAGCCAGGAACACTGCCTTCAGGTCTCACAGGAGCTGAGAAGGACAAGGAAAGAACTGGTTGCTGGTAGTAAGAGGGTCAAGGCCTCATACACACAGAGTATCGAGGGTCAGTTCACCTCACAAGATGCACAGAGCATGTGGAGGGGCATTAACTGTAATACAGATTATAAAGACAGGAGAGAACAATGAGCCAAAGACCCATCACTGCCTGATGCCCTCAACAAGTTCTACACACACTTTGAAGACCCAAACAGACCACCCAGCACCAGACTGTTCCATGTTGCTGCTGATCTTTTTCATGTTGCTGCTGATCTGTTTCATGTTGCTGCTGATCTGTTTCATGTTGCTGCTGATCTGTTTCATGTTGCTGCTGATCTGTTTCATGTAGCTGCTGATCTGTTTCCTGTTATTGCTGATCTGCTTCATGTTGCCGCTGATC
>JBBPBX010058369.1:9753-20106 GCA_038048925.1 Garcialebias charrua
GCTGTAACCGAGAAGACCCAGCTGATTAAAGCACTTTACAAAATATGGCTTGTTTCAGTGTCTTCTGCTTGTTCAATTAAGTCAAACTGAGAATGTTTTCTTCATTCGGACATAGAACACTGCTGTTTGTCATTGAAAGTTCAATTGGTTGACTCTCAGTGGAAATGCTATCTATATCCCACTAATGACTTCCTAGATATTTTCATTCTCATTATTGCCACTAATTTTTGGTAATGAATTGTTGCTGGGGCTTACTCCATATACTGAGATGAGGAAAATGAAAATTGGTTAATTCTGAATAAAACAACATGGAGATGTTAAAACATGTGTCTAGGCTTTGCCCCTTAATTTGTTTATAGTCTATGAACCCAATGAACTGTTGTATTTTCACTGACATGGTTTCCTTATAAATCATTGTACAACATGTTTGATGGGGTTAAGGGAGGAGATCAATGTAAATCGGTGAAGTACGGATTCATGAGGTAGTAAAATGCATTCAGAGTCTAGTGTATCAAAACTGACACAGATGATCAACAAAATTATAAAAAGTTACTGGGGTCAAACAATGTGGGCTGGAATCAATCCACAAATGATATGTTGCTTCAACAATGGTTAAAATATTTTTTTTCCCATGTCTCTTCTATCTAGATAGGAAATGTGGGGATGGGGGTTTTGGATATTGAGACACAATAAGACTGAAATCTGCCCCATCACCATAACATTTAGATGTCTAGTTGATGTCTAATAAGAGTGACACTGACCATGAAAAAAAGGTTTAACATCCTGTTTGGTATGAACATTTTCCACTGATATTAAGGATTCATGGATTCAAGGTTCTTTATTTGACATTCACACCACATGTGGTGGAACGAAATTGTGTACACAGGTTCCCAGTTACATCCAACAAAAGTATTAAAATGTAAAAGAAATACAGTAATAAGATCTGAGATATGAACTAAGAAAAGCATTAACTAAAACCACACTAAGCACTAGTAGCATGAAAACAATATGCTGAACAACACCACCAACATGAGTCTGTGTGAGAAGATGAGTACGAATGAACACAGCAACATGAAACAGATCAGCAGCAACATGAAACAGATCAGCAGCAACATGATGGGATTTTTCCACAGTGATTATCCTGGTAGAGATTCATGAGTCTAACAGCCTCAGGGTAGAAGCTGTTCCTCAGTCTAGTGGTTCTACACTTAATGCTCCTTAACCTACTGCCTGAGGGGAGCGGGGTAAAACGTGCATGTGCTGGATGAGTGGGGTCATTCATGATGCAGTTGGCCCTCTTCCTGCATCTGGAGGTGTAGATGTCTTTGATGGTGAGGAGACTGACTCCAACAGACTTCTGTGCAGCCTTCACCACTCTCTGCAAAGCTTTTCTTTATGCAGCTGTACAGCCTCCATGCCACACATAGATGCTGCAGCACAGGATGTTCTCCACTGCACACCTGTAGAAGGAGGTGAGGACTGAGCTTCCCAGACAAGCTCACCTCTGTCGCCTGAGGAAATAGAGTATCTGATGAGCTTTCTTGATCAGGCTGGAGCGTTGTTGCCCAGCTGAGGTTGTCATTCAGGGGCACCCCCATGTATCTAGGTGTTTCTAGATTGTATATACAGTAGATAAATAAACCTGCAAACACACACACACACACAAAAAATAATAAGAAGAAGAAAATCCTTCCAGTCAGTACTGAACAAATTTGTCTCCAGAATAACTTGTTGTTCCCTTATCAGTCATGTCACACGGTGCAACATATGCTATGGGAATTGCGCCCCCGCACGATTACCTGAAGGAATCCATTCACGCCTTTACGGCAGGGGCGTCAGCATCGTGCCAGAGACCCCGCCCTCTGGGTACTTAAGCCGCTGATGCCCATCCATCATTCTCTTTTTGCCCTTCACCTCGCTTAAAACCTGAACTTCGTGGGACTTCTTTGTTGTCGCATCGCTCGATCAGAGGTGAGCTTGCTCCCTACGCTGAGCGTACAGATAAATTTTTCCTGTGTACTGCTGGGCTGGTGAAAGCTAGTCCAGCGTTTTTCTACTTACCTCGAAGTTTTCTTCTTTCTTCGCAGCTGCTTCGCTCGACGGCGCTAACTGCGTCACAACACTCCCTGCTAAGCATTTGCAGGCTAGCCAGCAAAAGCAAGACGACGGAGAGGACGGCTTCGAACAAAAGGAAACTAGGAACACTTCTCGTCTCCGGACATGGCTCCCGAGAAGGGAAAACGAAGGACAAAGGCTTAGAAGAAGAAAACCAGCAGGACGACGAGCCCTTGCTCGCGCCCCAGCACCAGCGGCTGCGGTTACTACCTCTCGATGACGGACACCCACGAGGCCTGTCCTGTCTGCCTAGGGATTTTGCATGCAAGAAAAGCGCTGGAATTCCCTGACTCCTGCTCCCACTGCTGTCGGATGCCGGCAGTAGTGAGGAAACGCCGCGTGGACGCATTGGCTAAATCCATGGCGAAGGCCAATGCGTTGAAGGCCACGCGCCTCACTGAATTGCACGCTCCCGGGCCAGAACTCGAGAACGTGGACCTGGAATACAGTGGTCAAGTCGGGGATGAGAACGGGTCGGACTTCTCGGTCCCCGTCGAGGACTCGATGCCCGAAGTGTCTGACCAACACTCCGAGTACGGTTGCAGAGAAGAAAGTGTGGATTCCTCCCAGAACCTGGAGTAAATTCTACCGGAACCGGACGTGTCGGTCCCTGCTCTGTTCGACCTGTGCCATAGGGCGGCGGACGCCCTGCAGGTCGCGTGGCCAGACCCCACGCCTCGCCAACAGGTTACGAGGCTGGCGGGAAACTACTTCTATGGGAAACAGCAGCCGACGACATTGCAAAAAATGCAAATTTTCCCGGACTTCCTCATGGAGCTCACACGCTCCTGGACGGAACCCGGAGCTCCCATGATGCCGCCACTATCCCGACTACTGGATGTCGCTGGAATGGAGGCAGAAGGCCTCGCCAGCGTACCCCTGATAGAGGAGACCCTGGCGGCTCATCTGGCTCCCGCAGCTACGGGGGTGAAGCCAGCGTTGCCTAGCAGGGCCGGCCGCGCTTCGGAGAAACAGCTTGAAAAGTGCTCTAAGGCTTAGGGCCTCGTGGCTCGTGCGATGAACGCATCGACCATGATGCAGGCGTACCTGGCAGAAAAACTGCAGGATCTCCAGGTAACGACAAACGAACAAGCCACAACGGAGGCCATGGAAGAGGCCTGCCACGCCTCTGAATTCGTGTTCCGCATGTTGGGGACAATAGCCATCATGCAAGGCAGAACAATGGCGGAAATAATTGTCGTCCAGCGCCATCTTTGGTTGACTTTAACGGATCTCCAGGAAAACCAGAGGTCCCCCTTCCTCCAGCACCCGATCGAGCCGACGGGACTCTTCGGGGAAGCCCTGGAACGCATCTAGGCCAGAGTGGAACAAAGACGCAAACAGGCGGAAGCCCTCCACGAGGGGCTGCCGAGAAAAAGCTTTGCACTCCCAAAGGAAGACATGCGTGGCCTTCCACGGAAGAGACCTGCTGGTGACAGTGAGACTTTCCAGTACTGGCCGAGGGCCTCTTCAATCACCACGTGTGGAAAGCAGATTCGGGCCTGGTGAAACAGGGCGAACTGATAATTTTACAGGTTTGCCCACCCACGCGGTATGGTAAATGGTAAATGGAACTTATTTAT
The DNA here is from genome assembly GCA_038048925.1 of Garcialebias charrua. Classification (NCBI taxonomy): domain Eukaryota; kingdom Metazoa; phylum Chordata; class Actinopteri; order Cyprinodontiformes; family Rivulidae; genus Garcialebias; species Garcialebias charrua. Next base: position 13,452 of record JBBPBX010058369.1, read on the forward strand.
ATAGCGCTTTCCAGCCCCCTGTGAGGAGCCCCAAAGCGCTTTACAATACCAGCCATCCACCCATTCATTCAGACATTCATACACCGGTAGTGGTAGCCTGCCTTGCAAGGCGCCATCCAGACCTATCGGGAGCAACTCGGGGTTAAGTGTCTTGCCCAGGGACACAACGACACATGGTGGGCGGATGCGGGATTCGAACCTCCAACCTTCCGATCAGGGGTCGACTGCCATTACCACTTCACCACGGCCGGCCCGGTATGGGATCCTGACCTTTTGAGCCCAGTCTCCACTTGTAAAACACTACGAGGAGCTGGTGACACGTGTGTGCGCACCAAACATGACTCGCCTACTTTATATGTAATAAAAACAAACACTGTTTCATGCATGTACAAAAATAAAAGTACCAAAGCACAGACTTCCCTGTTTCTTGACTCAAGTCCCATTTTCATAAAACACAAACCACGTGGTCAAATTATGAACCGTAGCAAGATACACGAGCTCTGCCTAAGACAGTCAGATCTTACGATATCTTCTGTTGGGCTGACCAGCCTGCTCGAGAGAGCGCGAGAGGGGTCAAAGGCCACCCCTCCCGCACTCAAGCACGACAAGCAGCAATTGGACATGCCTTCCAGGCTCATGGCGCACGCGTAGGCCTGGAGGGTGTGTCTACCAAACGAATGGGTCATGACAATGATATGTCATGGGCTCAAGTTGCAGTTCACCAGGAGACCACCCTCCTTGACAGGGGTACTGCAATCAAAAATTAACCTTGCACGCGCACACTTGCTGAGGGAGGAAGTTTTGACGATGTTGCAGAAGGGAGTGATAAGTTTGGTCCCGAAACGCAAACTACGCTCTGGCCACTACAGCAAGTACTTCCTGGTGCCCAAAAAGGATCATTCCCTGAGACCTATTCTGGATCTCAGGACTCTGAACAAGAGAATAAAAACTTTTAAGTTCAAGATGCTTACACTACGGCAGGTTCTCCAATTTGTGAGACCAGGAGACTACGCATGTAAAGTGGATTTGAAAGATGCCTATTTCCATGTAGGCGTGTGGAGGAAACACAGAAAATTCCTCCGTTTTGCTTTTGAAGGAAACGCTTTTGAATTCAAAGCCTTACCCTTCGGTTTAAAGATGGCTCCTCGTACATTTACTAAATGTCTGGACGCAGCCCTGACCCCCCTTAGGAACCAAGGTCTCAGGGTTATGAACTACCTGGATGACCTCCTGATTCTGGCTGGAAGCAGAATACAGGCCCAGTCACACTCCTACAGGGTGATCTCTCACCTGGAGTCTCTCGGTTTTGTCATAAACCTACAAAAGAGTGACCTAACTCCATCACGGGTTACCGTATTTCTGGGAGTACAGATCGACACCGTCCGGTACAGAGCATGGCTCTCAAAGGAACGAGTTTCCTCGATTCGCCATTGCCTGGCAAAATTTAAACTGGATCAGCGGGTTCCCATGAAAACGTGCCAACGCCTTTTAGGCCTCTTGGCGGCAGCCATACCCTGTGTGCCACACGCATTGCTGAAAATGCGGGCCTTACAAGTATGGCTAAACCAACAGACACAACCCGCCCTGCTTGGTCGAGCAGGAAAGGTTAGAATAGGTTCAGAGTACCTGAGAGCCCTGGAACCTTGGAGAGACTTTTCTGTCTTCACGGATGGGGTCCCGCTGGATAGGGTGTCATCTCGTGTGGTCATCACGACGGACGTCTCAAAAACAGGATGGGGGACGATCTGCAGAAATCAGAACACCTGTGGCCTTTGGAATAAATAGGAAGCGAGATTACATATCAACTTCCTGGAATTGTTAGCCATATTCCTGTCAGTAAAATACTTCTTTGGCAAAGGTTTGATTGCAGGGCAGCACGTCCTGGTGAAATCAGATAACAGGACCACAGTGTCCTTCATCAACAGAGAGGGAGGGACAAGGTCCCGGGCCCTCCTCGGACTGACGCAGAAGATGCTCATGTGGTGTGCTCCAAGAATATTGTCACTTAGGGCGACTCATGTTCCCGGTGAACTAAATTATGGAGTGGATGCCCTCTCAAGAGGGCCTCTCCTAGTGTCAGAATGGAGCCTGAATCCACGAGTTGTGGAGCAGGTCTGGTCACGATTTGGGAGAGCCTCAGTGGACTTGTTCGCTTGCAGAGCTAGCTCACAGTGTGACCTTTACTTCTCTTTGAAGGAAACAGATGCACCACTGGGAACGGATGCTCTGGCACATGATTGGCCAGCAGGGGGGCTGTACTATGCTATTCCACCTGTCCCTCTCATCGAGGTGACACTGGAACGTGTACGTCAGGGAGCCCTCTCCCTGATCCTGATAGTCCCCAGGTGGCCGCAGAAACCATGGTTCCCGGAGTTGATCTCAATGTTATCAGGGATACCATGGCAATTGCCTCCTCACAGGGACCTGCTGACTCAGGCACGTGGGTACCTTCTACACCCACGTCCGGAGCATTGGTAGCTTTCAGCCTGGCCTTTGAAGGGAACTGGCTGAGGGCCTAAGGCTTTGATTACTTTATCCCAAAACAAACAGCAACAACATACACAAGGGTGTCCCTTGGTGTTTATGTTTACATAGGAGATGTTCAATGGAGGGGTTCCCCTCTCCTTAACGGGTCTCCAACATCACAATGGGCTACACTTGCCAGTCGTGCCCCTTGTACTGTATATGTAAATTTTTCCCCTGGGGACTTGAGAAGTTACCCTGTGCTTGACCTGGGTTTTCTACCTCCACATTGCCATCCAATTACTAGTGGCGTAATGGGTCCCTTGCTCCTTTCCTCCTGTTTCTTAGGATTTCCAGAGAAAAAAGGAGATGATTGGTAATCACACTAGTGGAGCACGCTTATGCTGTCTCTAGCTGGTTTTCATCTATATGTCCAGTGGTAACATCAAGCTGATCTTTCTACATTTGGCATTTTTTCTTTTCAGACTGTGCTCTCTACATGCCTTGTAGAGAGCAGCTGGGAGATGCCTGTCATTTTAAGGCAGAGGTTCTCACATGCATTTTGCTGAGCATTTCAAGGGCGTGAATGAATTACGTTCCCATAGCATATGTTGCACCGAGTGACATGACTGATAAGGGAACTGAAAGTTATGCACCATAACTCATGTTCCTAGAAGGAAGGGAACGAGGTGCAACATACCTGGCCCTTTTCTATGCTGAAAGCTCGGTGAAGTGCATATTGGAGAATGATGGATGGGTGTCAGCGGCTTAAATACCCAGAGGGCGGGGCCTCTGGCGCGACGCTGACACCCCTGCCGTAAAGGCGTAAATGTATTCCTTCAGGTAATCGCGCTGGGGCGCAATTCCCATAGCATATGTTGCACCTCGTTCCCTTCCTTCAGGGAACATGAGTTATGGTGCATAACTTTCAGTTTCTCAATGACTTGGACAGGAATTTTGCAAAACATCCATCTATCCATTCATCATCCAATCATCCATCATTTTTACCGGCTTCTTCCTTTTGGCGTTGCGGGGGTCACTGGTGCTCATATTCAGCAGTCTCTGTGCGAGAGGTGGGGAACACCCTGGATGTGTCTCCAGTCCATCACAGGGACACATAGAGACAAAGAGACAACAATTCTCTCTCTCTCTCACACCTTTTCATTCATTCAACCTTCATTTAAACAGATGTCACATTGAGCCTGGAAGACTCATTTACAAGTGAGATCTGTTGGACAGACAATAAAAGTGGTGAAAAATAACACATAGGAGTTGGAGACAAAAAAAATCCTAACACATTTTTGACCTCTGTTTGAAGGTCAAAAATGTGGTAATGAAAAAAAGTATTGCACACAAGCACATAATGACGCCGACATTACGCAGAGGGCAGGGAGGACTCAAAGGCGGTTGAGCAGCCAGCTCATAGATCTGTGCACACTCATGGGGGGGGGGGGGCTGCCAAGGTCGGCCAGAGGCGAGAGTCCTGAAATGATGACAGAATGTTTATTCAGCTGTGCTCCTCTGAAAAGTCTGTGGAATTCCTCAGTAGCAGGTTTGGGAGGGGGGATGAGAGCATCTGGTTTACAAAACTTCTCAGGCGTGTTGAGATAAGACGGCCTGTCAAGGCCAGTCGGGGAGCCGAATGTCAGATAAACACGATTGTTTTGGGAACAGGCAGAACTTTAATGACATCTACCTTCAGTCTGTGTTGGTCCACTCGGTTTCAAAAATGTCCAAATTAACCAAACAAATGGAACGTGCATGGAACGTGCCTCAGAAAATCCCCAAGATGTAATCCATGCAGCCAAAAGTCTGGTTTCTCGAGACATGAACCAAGCTATCATGTAAGGCAGGCAGCCTGACCAGGTCCAGATTAGCTGCCGACGTCTTCCTTTTGTGTTGATAGACCAGGAACAAGCCACATCCAAAAAGCAGGAACCAGTTATCATAAATACAATTAAATATATGTTCTTAAGATCCACAGATGACAGCAGAGATAGATACTTCATCAAGTTTTCCAAGTTGATGAGATATCCAGCTGTGTGCAGGGCAGATCGGCTCGCCTACAGCCAGTCTTCTTTTTGAAGAAATGTTACCAGTTGTGTTGAGGGACCAACTGACCAAACTTGAAGTCCATAGTTATGATTTGGAAGATTTTGTAGAAGAGAGGCTCTCAGACAGTTTCACAGACAAGACAAAGCAAAAGCAAAGCGGAGACCGAGAGGAGACGTCCCGCCCTTGAGAAGAGCAAGTGTTGAATGACCACACCTAGAGACAATTAGTTACAAAATCAGCCTAACATACATGTTTTTGGTCTGTGGGATGAAACCGGAGTACCCGGAGAAAACCCACACATGCAAGGAGAGAACATGCAAACTCCACCCAGAAAGGTCTCTGGCTGCGATTTGGAACGGCAACTTGCTCGCTGAGCGGCAGCAGATCTACCAACTTTGCCACAGTGCCACCAATATTGTATTAACATTTAAAATAAGCTTTTTTATGTAATGCTCATTACAAAACCTCATCACTAAACATACTGCAGATGTGAAGCAGCGACTGATGTTGAGACCGTAGAATAATCAGTTGGATTTGATGTCCTGCTCCACATAAACGTATTGTTGAACTTCAGCTTTTATAGCTGCAAATATTAAAGTCAAGCCACCTGAAAACAAGGAACAAGGAACTCATTTATCTCTTCTCCCTGTGCACGCACAAACAGCTTCTCTGTGTGTTTGTGTCAGATCACAGAACTGTCAAACAAGGTGAGGGATGATCTTTCTTATTCTCCACTGAACAAAAGAAGGTGGTCCCCAAAGGTTCTCTGGGCTTTCTTCACAGCCAGAGCCAGCTGTCACTGCAGAGGAACTGTATAAACTGCCAGTGTGATGGACAATAATTATTCACCCCCCGTGAACTGAGAGTCTGAATCAAACACACTTGGACATATGACCTTGCCTCACAAAACTCTCTAAGACAGACTAAAAGCCTTTGATGAATGAACATAAAAAAATATTTTTATCTAAACTTAACTGTCTGACTGATGTTGGCTATAAACTGTGATCATGTCGCTTGTTCAAATATTATAGGCAATGCATTTTGGGGGTTTGAATGTTCATAGTTATGCTATAACACTATAAGTTATGATGGAGACAAATAAAAGATGGGCGATAAATGTACTCCTGCACGTAACATTAGGTTTTAAGAGCATTCTGATTCAAACATCATCTTTTTTATGATCATGTTTGCTTCAAGGCATTTTTATGACATTCCTTTTGCAAAATATTTAAAAATCATTTTAAAATTAGGGCCAGTTTTGAAAATATTTAACCAATATTGATTGTAATGCATCAGTAAGAGCTTTTTTCTTTCTTTTTTTTTTACTGCAACATGAAAATCCATACTGATTTTTTACTTGTTAGATGAGCAGTGGAAAAAAAAAAGACTTTGGAAGAAGAAGAAGGTTGTCACTTCCCTCACAGGCTGCCTCGGGCTGCATTTTAAAGCGTCGCTCAACACCAAGCTGGAAATCTTTTCAGTGATTCGTTCTCTGAGTAAAAGTGTGTTAAACCCTGATCATACAGAGCAGAGACAGACTTTAGACGCTACCCGTGTTCCAGAAATGTTCACATTCTCTCTGACTTAAAGAGTTCCTACACTGCTGTGTTTTTTAAAATTAAATTAAATTAAGTTAATTTACATAGCGCCAAGTCACAACAATTTTTTTTCAGTACAATTGTAGTGAACCAGACGGTGGTCTCTGATACAACCTTGACCTCAGAAACACTTCTCTGATTGCTCTCAGTAATGAACTTTTCTGGGAGTTGATTCCTGAAGGGACAGTAACACTTTTATAATTTTAATTTGAATCAAAACACAGAGACTTCCTTTAATTTTTGTTAATTCAAATGTCATCAAATGAATAACCTTGTTACTTGTATAAGCATTATTGAATCTAATGTTTGATGGTCAAAGACTGTTTAATTCAAATTGGAAATCCAATGTTATTTCAAAATGTTGATCATTATTCATTTTTCTTCTCAAACCTGCAGTGAAGATTCAGTGACACTGTTTATCTCATTTTAGTTTGAGCTCAGGACAATCTCAACACCCAGAGACTCTTTGTTTTTGCCCTATTTAAAAATCAAGATGAATAATATCTGTTTTTGCTTTTATCATTAATAGGTCCCATATT
>JBBPBX010058370.1:0-22127 GCA_038048925.1 Garcialebias charrua
GAAAGGCGGGATTTGATCTGGCGACCTTCTCGCTGAGAGGCAGCAGCTCCACTAACTGCGCCACCGTGCTGCCTACCCACTCTTATCTTACACCAAAACATTAATTATTACATTCTCCTGCCACTTTCAGTCCAGAAAAACACTCATCGGGAAAACTACAGAGAGTCCCCGACTTACGAACGAGTTCCGTTCCTACGCCCGTTCGCATGTCGAAAATCGCCGTAAGTCGGAAAACACGTAGAAGCCGCCTCTTACACACGTACATGTACGGTACTGTACAGTTACCAAGCACTTTGCCTATCCTAACACAGTACCCTACATAAATATTAAAAAACACATACAGTACATTTGGAGCCATAATGAAGAGAAAAAAAGTTAATTTCTTACTGGGAGATGGTCATTTCTTCCTCGTGTGTTAGCTCGTGCACCTCCAAGCGCTGCAGCTTCCTGCTGTTTCACGCGGTCCAAACTGTTTCAGGGTATCCGCGGGGTTGTAAAAGGTATTAAAAGGTAGTAAATGAAATTAACACAAATTAAGGCCATTAAAAAGTATTAAAAAGTAATAAACGTCATCTGACGAGGTATTAAATTTTTTAAACCTACACAACTATATTTTTCTTGTTCTGTCGTCTAAAAAAAGGTCTGTGAATTTATTTATCTTTTCTAATTTTATGTTCCAAGTAGGACCTTAGCTAAAACAAAGACGTCATATCGTCAGTCAGTGTGCGCGCGCACCTACAGCTGGTATCATGTCTGTAAAAAGAAACAGGAAAGGATCACGGCTTTATCCTCCGACATTTAACAAGAAATGTACCTAAACAATTGTTTGTTAGCTCGAAATTATAGCAAAAGGGGTGTCTCAGTCTAACGTTTTCTTAATAAAAGTACTTTAATGGTTAAATCGGCTTTAAAAAAAGTGTCGCTGCCTCAGTGCCTGTGTGCACCGTGATCGCTCAGCGGTGAAAACAGGAAAAAGGAGCGCGGCTCGTTTCGCCGACATTTAACAAGAAAATTACCTAAACAATTCTTTGTTAGCTCGAAATTATAGCAGAGGTGTTTTTCTGTCTGTCATTTTCTTAATAAATGCACTTTAATGGTCAAATTAGCTGCATTTCGCCACCGTGGTGCTGCTGGATTGAAGGTTCAAGCAGAGAGGTGGGGAGAGTATGGCAGGCCGATTGAGTCATTAATAGCTAGTGAAGATTCTCAGTCATCCAGGACATGGTGAATTCTAAAAAATGCAATAAAAAAACAATAAAGTATAGTATAATAGTATAATAAATAGTATAATAAATAAAGTCCAGTTGTTTTTGTCTTGAACTTTTTTAAATTTGTCATTATAGGCACGTTTTCTTATTACATGATACAACATCATGCCATACTATTACTACAATAGATATGAACTTTTTTTTTTTTTCAGTCAGAATGAATGAAACGGTCATATTTCAGTGTTATGGTTTATAAATATGGGGAAAAAAATCTATAAATATGTCACTTCGTCCTATAAGTTGCAAGGCATGTAAATTATGCAAAAAACTGCAACTTACAGGATGAAAAATACAGTACTGTAGTTATTATTTTCTACCTCTCTTTTTGAATTATGCATGTGTTCAGTGTTGAATTATTTTAAATAAACTGTTCTGTTTTCAAGTTTACAGTTTTTGTTTGCCATTAGAGATATGTTATGTGTGGGAACAATTAAACTTTTTCTCTTGGGTTAGATTTAAATAACAAGTAGGTCAGTGCTTTTATTGAGGCAAGAAGCAAATTGATGTATCCAGTAATTGTTATAAAACTACATTTACTACCAAAGTTTAGGAAGAAAATGACAGTAATCTATCACTTTACAATTAGTTGCTCTAAACTGAAGTACAACAGGTTGCCGCTACGGTTACAGCTCGGTGCCGTGATGGTATAAAAAAATATTTTGATGGTATTAAAAAGGTATTAAAAGGTATTAAATTCAACTCTGGAATTTCTGCATATACCCTGTGTTTACAGTAAGGCTTGTTAGCATGTTAGCTCCATACATTTTGAGCCATAATGAAGGGAAAAAAATAGTTAATAACTTACTGGGAGCTGGTGAAGCCCTTCGTCCGCGTTTTAGCATGTTAGCTTTGGGTTCCACCAACATCCGAGGCCGCCAAGCCGTTCGCCCGCCTGAGACGTCCACAGAGTTCACCGAGCGTTTCCAGCTCATGTATCCGAGCGAAGCAACCTCTGATCGGACACATGGTCCATCCAAAGACGTCTGTCGAAGCCGGAGCTAACCGAAGTTAACCGAAAACTGCCGGACACTGACGGAAACTGCGTAATTGGCTTCAAAATAATAATAGATAGATAGATAGATAGATATATACTTTATTGTCCCCAAGGGGAAATTTGTCTTGGACATCGTACGCCAAACAACACTTCTACCAACAATACAGTCACATGAACACAATACAAATTTAAAAGCATATAAAATAAAAACCTATTGCTCAGTTAAAAACACATTGCTTTTAAAAACACACATTGCTCAATAAGACTATTCAATGCTCAATAAAAACACATATTGCACATTCCCACATACATCCAGTAGTAAATGAAACAACAATCAGACCAGAGCATCAGCAGCATCATGGAAAACTTACTATATACCTACTTTATTTAACAATCTGATCGATGTGGGGATAAAAGAATTTTTAAATCGGTTAAGTCTAAAAGCAGGGACTCTAAACCGTTTGCCAGATGGTAACAGTTCGTATTGTGAGTTCAGGATGTGAGCGGGGTCAGACAGTACCCTCCGTGCTAGTCTGAGGACAGACTCATCATAGATAGACTGCAGGGAGAAGTTATCAGTTCTTCCTATCACCTTCATTGCAGTTTGTACCATACGATGAAGTTTAGATTTAAGTTGCACAGAAAGATTGCCATACCACGCTGACATCCCAAACCTGATGATGCTTTCCAGTACGGCCTGATAGAATAAAAACATGAGCTTCTTGTTAACCCCAAAGACTCTGAGTCTGCGTAAAAAGTACAGTCTCTGCTGTAGACGGGAGCACAACATGTTAACATGAATTTCCCACTTGAACAGATTATCTAGGTGGACACCCAGATATCTGTAAGAACAGACCTGGTTTATTTTCTGGTTGTGAATAAAAAGTGGGAGATTATCACCCAAAGACTTGGGGTCAATCAGCATCTCTTCTGTTTTCCTGGCATTAATAATAAGGTGGTGGTCATCACACCATTGAACAAATGATTGAACCTCATTAAAATATGATGAGGAGTCCATATCCTCATGCAGCAAGCTGAGAATAGCAGTGTCATCAGAGAATTTAAAAACATAATTCCCGGGGCAGCTGCTGATGCAATCATTTGTGTAAATGGTGAAGAGGACAGGAGAGGTAACGCAGCCCTGGGGAACCCCAGTGCTGATGGACCTTGGCTCTGATAAGGTTTTATTGACTCTAACAAGCTGTGATCTTTTTGTTAAAAAAGAATAAAACCATTTAATAAGAAGAGGGTTAAGATTCATCTGCTGTAATTTCTTAATAAGCAGGTGAGGCTGTACGGTATTAAAAGCAGAGCTAAAATCTATAAACAGAAGACGGGCGTAGGCCTTTGGGTTTTCAAGATGTTTAAGAGTTAGGTGTGTGATGCCATTAATAGCATCATCTGTACCCCGTCTCTGTCTGTAAGCAAACTGGAAAGGATCAAGACCAGGGTTTATCTCTGATTTCAAGAGGGACGCAACATATTTCTCAAAACACTTCATAACTATTGATGTTAGTGCCACTGGTCTATAGTCATTATTCTCAGATGGACTTGATTTCTTGGGGATCGGAATAATAATTGACTTCTTCCAAAAAGAAGGAACCGTATGTTGGTCAAGTGATTGCTGAAAAATAGGGCACCAGACTGGAGTGAGCTCTTCAGCACAGGTTTTTAAAAGAAAGGCAGAAATACCATCAGGACCAGCAGATTTATTTTTACTAACTCCACTAAACAGTGCCTGAATTTTGTAAGGATTAACTTCCAGTTGGGTACAGGAATCATCAAGATCAATGGACTGAAGAACTTCATCACACTTTGAAGTAGGATCTTGTGTTTCAAACCTCATAAAAAAATTGTTGAGCTCATTAGCTTTTTTAATAAAAATAATAATAATAATACTTTATTTATAAAGCCATTTAAAACAATCACAGCTGCAACAAAGTGTTGTACACATGAAATCAAGAACATTTAAACACGTAAAATAAGATTTTTCAAAATTATTATTATTATTTTTAATGAGATGCGTGTGACGTAACATCGAATCGCCGTAAGTCGAGACCGCCGTAAGTCGAGGACTACCTGTACATTCACAACTCCCTCAGCGACGGTGACGTCAGTGCACGGCTCATCTGCTCATTTGTTTTTATTTGACAGAATTTAAGTTTGAAGGCAGCTGAGCTCGTTTGTGTTTCCTGTCTCCTCAGGTCACGCCATGCCCATCAGATCCCTCACCTTCTCTCCGGACTCCCAGCTGCTGGTCACAGCCTCCGACGACGGCTACATCAAAATATACGACGTGTGAGTTTGTGCCTCTTCTGTAGAAGACCACAGTGAAACATTTCTCATTTACAGCAGTGGAACTGATTAAAATGTAATGATTTAAGCACTTTACCGTCCGTTTGTTAGGCAACATGCCAACCTGGCCGGCACGCTGAGCGGACACGGATCCTGGGTTCTTAACGTCGCCTTCTCCCCCAACGACACCCACTTCGTCTCCAGGTAAAAATAATCGTTTATCATGAGTAAAAAAATAAACATTATTTCTCACTGTGTTGATGCTTGTAAACAACACATTTATTACAGAAGTGGCCTAAAGGGATATTCAAGCCATTCTTAACGTCATGCTAACGCTATAGACAATATCTTACCTGTTGTAGATGGGTCTTTGGATGATCTCATATTGGAAACTAATGAGCTTCATGGCTTGTCCAAAGTAGGCTTGTCACGATAACACATTTTGCTGGGCGATTGTCTCAGAAAAAACGATAATGTTGTTTAAAATTTAACAATGATTAGTAATGTCAAATTTAAGAAGAAATGTTGGTTAATTTTTGTGTGTATTACATTTTTCAAACACTGGATGGCAGTATAAGAGGGTTTGAACCAAATGATGGATAGAGAGGGAGCGAGCAGTGTCTCTTTAAAGGGGACCACACGTGCAAAATTCACTTTTTAATGTTTTTTTTACTCAACTTTGGGTATGTACTTCATAAAAAAACAGTCCTAAGGCCAAAGAAATGCACCCAGTGGTTTATTTACTCTAAGTAGATTTATTTGTCTGTGATACAAACGGTTCGTTTCTCACTTCCTGCGGTTTGTGACGTCACAAACCGCAGCCAATCTGCCACAACCCACCACAACCTGAGTCCAGCCCCTCACCTAGCAACCCCTGGTTAGGCTCAACCCACTTCTGTATTAAACACATGACTGTTGTTTTTCATGATTTCATCTCATCTTTTGTTTATATGTTCTTAATTTCATGTGTACAGCACTTTGTTGCAGCTGTGTTTTTTTTAAATGGCTTTATAAATAAAGTATAATTGTTATTTTTATGTTTTAGTTCAATTTTTAGTGTATTTGCGATCGCTCCCAACGCGCAGCCGGCACTGCTTCTGGCGCGATGGAGCGGAGCTTCAACTGTACAGCCTCGCTGCAGCCTCGCAGCAGCCTCGCAGCAGCGAGGACCTTCTCCTTACGGATTAATTTACGGGAGACACTTGGTGAACTTTGTGTTGTCTTGACTGGAACAGCGATAACTCCCAAAATCTCCGCGTGCAACGAGCGGAGCTGGCGAACACCGGAAGAGGAACAAGCTAACATTAGCATCGGATTCGGGTGGTCTAATGCTAAAAGGAGCAGCAAATTGCGGCGCGCTCAGACGGGTTTCGGTAAGTTATCTTAAGCTAGCACTAACAGTAAGTCAAATGAGTAATAAAAAAGAGCTAATTTTAAAACAACACATTACAGATACTGGCTGTTACAGAGGGCGTAAACAGATCTTTGAAGGGCGTGGACTTCAGAACTCAGTATCAGAAACCGGTCTCGTTAAAAATGGCAGAATTAAAAAGGGTATAATTAATTATCTAAGAATTATTTTGTGTATTAAAATGAATTAATATTGTCAAGATAGCACACAGACATAACATAAAAATTTTAAAGACCTATATGTGGTCCCCTTTAAGAAAAAATGGGAGGGAGGCCCCTTGATGTGACATGGGCTGTCTCTCCTTCCTGTTCTTCGTTTCTCAAAATTGCAGACGCTTGGTGTGGTTTGAGCTCTTTAGCATTTTTCACACAAAGCTTTTAATAAAAAAAATCAGTAAACTAGTTCTCAGCTTCTTTTTGCAAAGAAAAACTTTTTAGATGAAGGCACAGGTTTCAACTGTGAATTTTGGAGCTTTGACAAGACGGAGGTTTTTTCCCCGAGGTCGCCTGTTAGCTTAGCTTGTAGCTTAGCTGTTTTTAACAATCCAAAAATGCGATTTTGGACGGTTAAAGCTGATTTTAAAGAGAAGGGGGTGGGGGGTCAGTGAAGATCACCGGAGTTGAGCCTTTTATCATCCAGTGTCTTCAGTAGAAAGAGACATGAAGAAACGATGAAGCTGATAAATGGAAATGAGGTTGCTAATATTCATTTATCATGTGATTAATTGATTTATTGTTTATCGCAACAGGTCTAGTCCAAAGTAAACTGTTTCTCCAGAGTGCAAATTCAAAATCCTGTCTACAACATGAGATATTACAACATTTATAACGCTCCACAGAACCTCTCTTCAGAATTTTCACCTTAACACTCACCTATAGAATGACACACTATTAGACATGTTAATGATGTATTTGTTAGAAATTCAGCCTTTGTCTGCACGTTTGTGCTCTCATACTTTTAGCCTCTTTAGCTGAAACTGTTTTATTGGAAGTTTACATACATACATACATACATGCATGCATACATACATACATACATGCATGCATGCATACATGCATACATACATACGAGTAAAGAGAACTGAAAACTGCCAAATGTTTGTCCTGCTGCCCTCAGCTCATCTGACAAAAGTGTGAAGGTTTGGGACGCCGGCTCCAGAACGTGTATCAACACTTTCTTCGACCATCAGGACCAGGTGACTCTTCTGTTTGTTTCTGAACTCAGTGAAGAAAATCTGCGGCGTCACGGTGCCTTCTCCTCCAAACTCGGCTTTGATGTTTCGTCTCGCGTGGAAACCAGTCAGCCGAGCTGTCGGTAGATCTTTGCTCGTTGGATCTGCTCTCCCACTAAGCTGCAGGCTGAAGTAGCACAGCTCCTCTGAGACGAGATCAGAGGCTCGAGAGTCTGTTTGTGTTCACCATCGTGTGAAAAGCAGAAAATGTGAAGGGACAACTCGCTGCCAGTTAACCGCTCGGCTTTGTTCCTCAGCTTCAAGCTCCTTCTCATTTCATCTGTTTCAGTCAGGGTGCAGCGGCTCATCAGACTAAACATCAATATCTGAATCATTGCTTGTATTTAGGGAATATTTTAATTGTTAGAAACATTAATTCTGAAGAAATCCTTCTTTAAGTTGAAACTTATCTAAAGTAAAATTGTTTTTATATTTTATTGATTTTGAAAGAGTCACTTTTATAACATCCAGATTATTGTCCCTCCGTCGCGAAGCAAAGAGGAACTTAAAACACCCTCCGTCAGTCCGTGCATGTTGTGCGCATGACTTAAATAAATGTGAGGTGCCGACTTCCATTTTGGTGTGAAAGGTTTCTTTGTTGCCGTGTCAAAACCTTGCACTGCAAATGTACAGTGAGGAAAATAAGTATTTGAACACGCTGCGACTTTCCAAGTTCTCCCACTTAGAAATCATGGAGGGGTCTGAAGTTTTCATCTTAGGTGCATGTCCACATTAGACATGATCTAAAAAAAATCTGAAAATCACAATGTATGATTTTTAAATAATTGATTTGTGTGTTACTGCTGCAAATAAGTATTTGAACACCTGTGAAAGTCGATGTTAATATTTGGTACAGTAGTCTTTGTTTGCAGTTACAGAGGTCAAAGGTTTCCTGTACAGTAGTTTGTCACCAGGTGTGCACACACTGCAGCAGCTGGAGTTTGGTCCATTCCTCCTCAGATCTTCTCTGGATCAGCAGGTTTCTGGGCAGTCGCTACAAGAAACACGGTGTTTGAGCTCCCTCCAAAGATTTTCTACAGGGTTTAGGTCTGGAGCAGGGGTCACCAACCTTTTTGAAACTGAGAGCTACTTCGTGGGTACAGAGGCATACAAAGGGCACCGGTTTGATAAACTTCTGAAATAAAGCGTAAATTAATTTTTTTAAATAACATATTTTTAAGAACATATTTTTAAGGTAGACATTTTAAAATATATATAAATACAAAAAAAAGAATAACTGAATAAAATTACATTTTAAATGCAGCTTAGTAGTGAGTTGTGCTATTTTTAGAACAGGTCCGCGGGCACCTCAAATGGTCCTTGGGGGCACCCGGGTGCCCGCGGGCACCATGTTGATGACCCCTGGTCTGGAGACTGGCTAGGCCACTCCAGAACCGTGATCTGCTTCTTACGGAGCCACTCCTTGGTTCTCCTGGCTGTGTGCTTCGGGTCATGTTGGAAGACCCAGCCATGACCCATCTTCAATGCTATGAGGGATGGAGATTGTTCCCCAAAATCTCACAACACATGGTCCCGGTCATCCATCCATCCATCCATCCATCCATCTTCTTCCGCTTATCCGGGGTTGGGTCGCGGGGGTAGCAGCCTAAGTAGGGAGGCCCAGACTTCCCTCTCCCCAGCCACTTGGAGCAGCTCCTCCGGGGGAATCCCAAGGCGTTCCCAGGCCAGCCGAGAAACATAGTCCCTCCAGCGTGTCCTGGGTCTTCCTCTGGGTCTCCTCCCGGTGGGACATGCCCGGAACACCTCACCAGGGAGGCGTCCAGGAGGCATCCTAACCAGATGCCCGAGCCACCTCAACTGGCTCCTCTCGATGTGGAGAAGCAGCGGCTCTACTCCGAGTCCCTCCCGGATGACTGAGCTTCTCACCCTATCTCTAAGGGAGAGTCCAGCCACCCTGCGGAGAAAACTCATTTCAGCCGCTTGTATCCGAGATCTTGTTCTTTCGGTCACAACCCAAAGCTCATGACCATAGATGAGGGTGGGAACGTAGATCGATCGGTAAATTGAGAGCTTTGCCTTTTGACTCAGCTCTCTCTTCACCACGACAGACCGGTACAGCGCCCGCTTCACTGCGGACGCTGCACCTATCCGCCTATCGATCTCACGCTCCAGTTTTCCCTCATTCGTGAACAAGATCCCGAGATACTTAAACTCCTCCACTTGGGGCAGGACCTCCTCCCCGACCCGGAGAGGGCATGCTACCCTTTTCCGGCTCAAGACCATGGCCTCGGATTTGGAGGAACTGATCCTCATCCCGGCCGCATCACACTCGGCTGCAAACCGCTCCAGTGAAAGTTGTAAATCACGAACTGATGAAGCCAATAGGACCACATCATCTGCAAAAAACAGAGAAGCGATTCTAAGGCCACCAAAACGGATCCTCTCAACACCTTGGCTGCGCCTAGAAATTCTGTCCATAAAAGTTATGAACAGAATCGGTGACAAAGGGCAACCTTGGCGGAGTCCAACTCTCACCGGAAACGAGCCTGACTTACTGCCGGCAATGCGGACCAAGCTCTGACACCGGTCGTACAGGGACCTAACAGCCCTTATCAAAGGGCCTGGTACCCCATACTCCCGGAGTACCCCCCACAGAACCCCCCGAGGGACGCGGTCGAATGCCTTCTCCAAGTCCACAAAGCACATGTAAACTGGTTGGGCAAACTCCCACGCACCCTCCAGGACCCTGCTGAGGGTGTAGAGCTGGTCCAGTGTTCCACGACCAGGACGAAAACCACACTGCTCCTCCTGAATCCGAGGTTCGACTATCCGACGGACCCTCCTCTCCAGAACCCCTGAATAGACCTTACCAGGGAGGCTTAAGAGTGTGATCCCCCTATAGTTGGAACACACCCTACGGTCCCCCTTTTTGAATAGGGGAACCACCACCCCAGTCTGCCAATCCAAGGGAACTGCCCCCGATGTCCACGCGATATTGCAGAGTCGCGTAAGCCAACACAACCCTACAACATCCAGAGCCCTAAGGAACTCCGGGCGAATCTCATCCACCCCCGGAGCCTTGCCACCGCGGAGCTTTTTAACCACCTCGGCGACCTCAGCACCAGAGATCGGAGAACCCGACCCAAAGTCCCCAGGCTCTGCTTCCTCAGTGGAAGACGTGCCAGTAGGATTGAGGAGGTCTTCGAAGTATTCCGCCCACCGACTCACAACATCCCGAGTTGAGGTCAGCAGCACGCCACCTCCACCATAAATGGTGTTGGTCTCGTACCTCTTTCCCCCCCTGAGACGCCGGATGGTGGACCAGAATCGCCTCGAAGCCGTACGGAAGTCATTCTCCATGGCCTCTCCGAACTCCTCCCACGCCCGAGTTTTTGCCTCAGCAACCACCCGAGCCGCATGCCGCTTGGACTGCCGGTACCTATCAGCTGCTTCCGGGGTCCCACAAGCCAAAAAGGCCCAATAGGACTCCTTCTTCAGCCTGACAGCATCCCTCACTGCCGGTGTCCACCACCGGGTTCGAGGGTTGCCACCACGACAGGCACCAACAACCTTGCGGCCACAGCTCCGATAAGCTGCCTCGACAATAGAGGCGCGGAACACGGCCCACTCGGACTCCATGTCCCCCGCCTCCCTTGGAACGTGTTCAAAGCTCTCCCGGAGGTGGGAGTTAAAGCTCCGTCTTACGGGAGACTCTGCCAGACGTTCCCAGCAGACCCTCACAATACGTTTGGGTCTGCCAGGTCTGACCGGCATCCTCCCCCACCATCGGAGCCAATAGCACTTTGAGATTTTTATTAATGAAAAGTGCATTATAAATGGAATTCATTATAACTCACCACCAGGTAGTGGTCAGTTGACAGCTCCGCCCCTCTCCTCACCCGAGTGTCCAAGACATGCGGCCGCAGATCAGATGAGACGACAACAAAGTCGATCATCGAACTGCGACCTAGGGTGTCCTGGTGCCAAGAGCACATATGGACACCCTTATGCTTAAACATGGTGTTCGTTATGGACAATCCATGACGAGCACAGAAGTCCAATAACAGAACACCACTCTGGTTCAGATCAGGGGGGCCGTTCCTCCCAACCACACCCCTCCAGGTCTCACTGTCATTGCCCACGTGAGCGTTGAAGTCCCCCAGCAGAACAAGGGAGTCCCCAGGAGGCGCACCCTCCAATACCCCCTCCAAGGACTCCAAAAAGGGTGGGTAATCTGCGCTGCCGTTCGGCGCATAGGCACAAACAACAGTCAGAGCCCGTCCCCCCACACGTAGGCGAAGGGAGGCTACCCTCTCGTTCACCGGGGTGAACCCCAACGTACAGGCACCAAGATGGGGGGCAACAAGTATGCCCACTCCTGCTCGGCGCCTCTCACCAGGGGCAACTCCAGAGTGGAAGAGTGTCCAACCCCTCTCAAGGAAACTGGTTCCAGAGCCAGAGCCATGCGTTGAGGTGAGTCCGACTATTTCTAGCCGGAACCTCTCAACCTCACACACTAGCTCAGGCTCCTTCCCCACCAGAGAGGTGACATTCCATGTCCCAATGGCCAGCTTCTGTAGCCGAGGATCAGACCGCCAGGGTCCCCGCCCTCGGCCACCACCCATCTCACATTGCACCCGACCCCTTTGGCCCGGTCATCCTCTTCTTGAAACAGTGCAGTCGTCCTGTCCCATGTGCAGAAAAACACCCCCAAAACATGATGCTTCCACCCCCATGCTTCACAGTAGGGATGGTGTTTGGGGGATGGTACTCATCATTCTTCTTCCTCCAAACACGTTCAGTGGAATTAAGACCAAAAAGTTCTATTTTGCTCTCATGTGACCACATAACTTTCTCCCATGACTCCTCTGGATCATCCAAATGGTCATGGGCAAACTTAAGACGGGCCTGAACGTGTCCTGATTTAAGCAGGGGAACCTTCAGTGCCATGCATGATTTTAAACTATAACGTCTTCGTGTATTACCCACAGTAACCTTGGAAACAGTGGTGCCAGCTCTCTTCAGGTCATTCAGCTCCTCCTGTGTAGTTCTGGGCTGATTCCTCACCTTTCTTAGGATCACTGATACACCACGAGATGAGATCTTGCATGGAGCTCCAGTCCGAGGATGATTGACAGTCATGTTTAGCTTCTTCCATTTTCTAATAATTGCTCCAACAGTTGATCTTTTTTCACCAAGCTGCTTGGCAATTGCCCCGTAGACCTTTCCAAACTTGTGGAGGTCTACAATGTTGTCTCTGGTGTCTTTGGACAGCTCTTTGGTCTTAGCCATGCTAGTAGTTGGAGTCTTACTGATTGTGTGGGTGGACAGGTGTCTTCATGCAGCTAACTACCTCAAACAGGTGCTTCTCATTTAGAATAATAAGTGGAGGTGGACTAACGGGTCTTTGCGGACCAGAATTCTTGCTGATTGGCAGCTGCTCAAATACTTATTTTCAGCAGTAACACACAAATAAATTATTTAAAAAAATCATACATTGTGATTTCTAGATTGGTGGTTTTGTTGAGCTGGCCTTAACGGACACAAAAACAGAAGGATGAAGATAAATCAGACCCCTCCATGATTTCTAAGTGGGGGAACTTGCAAAGTCGCAGGGTGTTTAAATACTTATTTTCCTCACTGTATGTAAACACCTAGCCTGGCCCTCGCCTTCCTGCACAGCTCCGCTCAATTCTCATTTCCCTTCACTGCACAGTCTGGGATTCCTCCCATTCACAAGGATTTCTCCGGCCGATTTTTGACCGGACCAATCAGAGAACAGAAGGGGTGGAGTTTTGGACCCTAACCCACGCCCCCACCTGTCCCAGCGCGCAGCGTCCTATAAAAGGGCTCTGCCAGCGCTCAGTCAGCGAGTAGCGGCATGTTCTCATTCAAAGCGATGCAAAACGATGCAGAACTGTTTTATATGTGACACAAATTTATTAATTTCCCCTTCTTAATCCCTTATCTGTAGTTTTCTTTTGTTTTGTTTTTTCCCAAAAGTCAAGAAATCGCTCCCTTCTCCTTCTCCTCCACCCTCCGCGCTGAGTGAAAAGGAGGAAATGCCTCAGGTTGTCACGAGAATTAAACTCGGGTTTTACGTTGCTGCCGAGTCCCATCAGATTTTCTGGTCTTCTGGTGAGCTGGACCAGCGATCCATGGTTTTATTTTATTGTATTAAAACGTTTTAAACATATAAACACAATATGCATCGCGGCAGCCGGCAGAGGGAAAAAGCTGCAGAGGGGGCGGAGCACTTGTCAGTCAAGTTCACCCCGCTCATTCAAAGCATGCAAAGCGATGCCGGACTGTTTTATAAGACACAAATTTATTAATTTCCCCTTCTTTTAATCCCTTATCTGGAGTTTTCTTTTGTTTTGTTTTTTCCCAAAAGTCAAGAAATCGCTCCCTCCTCCTCCTTCTCCACCCTCCGCTGAATGAAAAGGAGGAAATGTCTCAGGTTGTCACGAGAATTAAACTCGGGTTTTACGTTGCTGCCGGAGTCCATCAGATTTTCTGGTCTTTTGGTGAGCTGGACCAGCGATCCATGGTTTTATTTTATTTTATTAAAACGTTTTATGACATATAAACACTGAATTTGCGCAGCGAGAGAAAAGCTGCAGGACTCCTGGAGCAGGGGGCGGAGCAGTTGTCAGTCAAGTTCACCAGAGCACGGGGGGTGGCTCTGAGGGGAGGGAGCAGAATGCTTTCCCTGTTCAAAATATCCAATGGTTTTGTTCCTCAACAGAGGCTAACGCCTCCAGCAAGAAACGTTTTTCAATGGAGAAAGTCCAGACCCTAGTACGAAGCGAAGTGAAGGACAAGGGTATGGTTTCAACCAGGCTAGTAAACACCCAGTCATTTGAGAAAACATGCTTTCTAGTTTTTATATTAAAAGTTTAGCTCCCTCACGATTAGGGTGGCCAAAAATAATATATACAGTAGTGGCCAAGGCCACCACTGGCCACCCCCTGGCTCCACCACTGCACCTTCACTCTGCACTGCCTCAGACAAAAAAACAACAACCTGTGTCTTCTCCTCAGTGTAACTCGTACCCACTAGACCCGGGCTGTTCATCTAAACTGCTCAGGGGGCCACAGTTACTGAAAGTCAAGAGCTCGGGGGCCGGACATCCAGCAGTTAACTGTTAAAGACTGTGTAAAGTGAATTTCAATATTTTCTTAAATAAACATTATAAATGTCATAATTGTAATGTTGTAAATGAGTAAAAAGTCTCAAAATTGTAGCTCAATTAATTTTGGAGTTATAGATGAAACTGTGTATAAAGATATGTCTTTTTCAGGATTTTTTAGGCGTGTTTTAAATGTGACCGCGTTTCGTCACGCGGTCTTCATAAGTATAGCCCCACCCCCTGCAGCTCCAGCCGTATAAATTCGCCTCGGTGGAGCCGTTCACTCGCGAATCGCAGATAGCATCAGATAGCAATAGCATAGATATTTTGTTCATTGTTAGCTAGCTAATCAATTATGCCTCGTTCGTGCATCTTCCCTGGATGTCGCAATGGTCAGGGCACCCGTACAAATCATAACATGTTTTTATACCGCGTGGTTTTATACCGAGTATCTGTAGTGCCTGGATAGGTCAATGGATAAAGCGCTTGCCTTCCGTCCCAAACTCCACGGGTTCAATTCCCGCATGGTACAACTCTTTTTTTTTTTTATTCATTCCAGATTAAAAACACACAAGAAAACTATTTACAAAAACAGCGTAACTCTTGGAAAAAGTAACTGCTGTTACAGAATTCAGATAAAAACAGAGCAGGTTTACTGGCTCTGCTGTCTGCCTCTCCACTGTGGGAGCAGGACACGAGCGCAGCTGCGCTGAAACCACGCCCACGCACTGACACGCCCCCAGCGTTCCAGGGCAAGGCAAAATCATGTTTTTTCATGATTTTTGAGACTTAATTTTATAAGGTAAACAATGTTTTTAATCAGTCAGATTTATATGGGTGATTAATAACACATATTTATGCCATGTGACAAACTAAAAACACACATTTAATTTCACTTTACACGGCCTTTTAAGTTTTACGGTTTAAAATCTAGTTTTATTTTAAAATTAACTCATTGGTGTGTCAAACTGTGGGAGGAAACCGGAGTACTCGGAGAAAACCCACTCATGCACGGAGAGAACATTCAAACTCCGTCCAGGATCAGGATTCAATTAAATCCATTAGATCTGACGTCATCAGAGCAGTACAACTGTGTGACCTTTGACCTCAGGTCATTTTGTTCGGGTGCTCGGACCTTTCTGTCAGCGATTGTCTGAATTGATTATGCGTGAAGCTTCTCCGAGCTGTTGGCGGACATTGATGGAACTCCTCTGTCTTCAGGTGTGGAGCGTAAAGTACAACAGCAACGGCTCCAAGATCGTCTCCGCTGGCGACGACCGCGCCATCCACATCTACGACTGCCCGTCGTGATGGAGTGGCGTGCACAAGGACGACATGCCCACAGAGGTCCACTCAGACTTATGTAAATGTTTTTTTTTTTGCACTTGCTAGAAAAGATGGAAATAAAAGATTTGTTTTGGTACTTTTGTTTCTGATGTTTTTCTTTGAACTCGACACGTGCACATTAACTTCAGTGCAGTAATTTGACCGTTTAACAAGAAAAACTGAAAGCTTTCCCTTTTCTAAAATATGGGATTGATATGGAGCTTTTAATGTTTTGAGTTGAAGCTGTAACTTCTGGCTTGCCAGTACAAAAAATAAAAATGGTTTGAAAGAGTTTTATTTTTTAATCTTAAAATGAATCATCTCCTGTTTGTTAAGGTTTAATTACAGCAATCTTATAACGTTGTGGTACGTAACCGTTTATTAGAGACATATTAAGCAGATCCAAGACGTGGTTATTAAAGGTGCTATGTGTAACTTTCTGTAGAGTGCAAAACTTAGAAAATTTTTCAACAGGCAAAGCATTCTGATCCCTCCCCCTCAGAGCCATATATGGCTCTGCTCCCCCTGGCCCTGCTGAAATTCAAATTCAAGCTCTGTTTTTATTGGCTGATTCAAATTCAAGCTCTGTTTTTATTGGCTGGAAAATGGCGGGTCACTTTTTCTTTTTAGAAATGCTTATTTACCACCTGGAGAAGCAAGGGGACAATTTTTTTTTTTTTTTTCAGAGATTACCTGGCTAACATCAGTCTGTCAGGAGATGTGGCAGAGTGAAGAAATATGTTTATAAAAAATGTTACATACTGAACCTTTAAGCTGCACCATCAAGACAAGTGGTTTCAGAAGGAAGAGATGGGCTTTGAATAACTTTTCTGTAGTTTACTTTTAGAGCGGTTGTCAGATTTTTTTATTTTATTTTTATTTTTTAATCTCATAGCACAGAAAGTCCTTGGAAGATCATATATTAACTTTTTTTTTCTTTCTAGATTGACATATTTCTCCTCTAAAATTATTATTGTAATCTTATGGATTATGTTTACAGAGTTTCAGCTCATGTAGTTTAATGAATATGCTATTTTCTTCTTCATTTTTAATAATTTATTGAAATAAATGTATAACAGTACACAGTTCAGATACCTCTCAGTATGTTTCTAAATACAATCAAGTTTTGCACATCCACACAGCCACAGCATTTTGTTGTTGTTAAAACGACATGTCTAAATTATTTTTTTAGATATCTATAATAAACCACAAACACCTGGAACTCACTCAGATATTTCTTTGCTCGAAACACATTAACGTTTAAAATAAATGTACATACAAAACTCCCTGGAGGTATGATACGGAGCGGGAGAAGGGAGTGGGTCCTGGCTGCAGTGAATTTGTCACGTTTAATACATAGACATTTATTAATTTATTATACGTCATCACCTTCATAAAGGGGCGGGCGGTTCAGTTAAGGTAGTGAGTGGGGTGACCTACCTGGCTTTCTGCAGGTGAACTTTCACCTGCAGTTTCTCTTCTACTCACACCCGGGCTCACTTTGAACCAGACAACAAAACTGTGGATCTGGTTCTCTTTAATTGTTGAAAGCGGCATCAATTTAATCCCTGTATCATCATTAGATTAGATGGCGTTACCAGGACCACAACAAAACACTTTTTATTCCCCTTCCTCATTTTTACAGATAACTGTAATCCATCTGAGCAATGTTCAAAATGATGGAAAACCATTGCATCAATGGAGAACTTTAATCCATGTGCATTCTATAAGCACTTTGTTATGGGAACCTGCCAAAAAACAGTTTATGTGAATACATTAGAAATACCAAAATGAACAAAGGGAAGCCCCTAATTTTGCCATAATTTATATTGTATATCTTAATTTCTATAATTTGTTCACATTTGCAAATTGTTGCTTGAATAAATAAAGCCCCCTCAGAGAATGTCAGCATTATACAATGTGTGTGTCATGAACATTCTCAAGAATGAGCTTTCCAAGTTTGCCTGTTTAGATTCTATTTTTCAAGACCCACTTGTCAGTGTGGAAAATATAAATATAGTTTATAACAAACCAAAATAACTGGGTGGGTTTAGAAATGCACTGACCTACAAGCCACAGAATAAGATGTGGCCGGCTCTGGTCCCACACTGTACGATCAGATTGCCTTTGCCTCTGAAACAGAGGCTTACACAAGAAAACATAAAAATCAAGCTTTTTAAACCATAGTTATTTTGGTTAAATCCATACATAATATAAATACTGAGATTCTAATTTTACTAACACCTGCAGGTACTGCTATTTAATGGGTTATTTTTTGTGAGCTTTTGTGAGGAAATGTAGGAATCATTTTCTTATCAGGTTAACATACTAGTTTTCAAAAAAAAACTTTGATGACTAAGACATCCATAGTTCGAAACAAGTCTTTACTCTGCAAGCTTCCTCTGTCCACACTTATGTGACTGTTCAGTACAACAGAGAGTCTGTGGAAAAGAGGGGAAGCAGGAAGACGAGAGGTTGAGAGGCTTCCCAGGAGAGTGCTGCCCGGAGGAAGCACGATTAGGAGGTGAAGCAGTCAAATGCTCACACCAAATGTGCTGGCACGTCTTGATAACCCCAGGCTGTTTTAGAGTAAGGGGACTGACTGGCAGATTCTCCTTATGGCTGACTTTAGCTGGATTATTTATCATCTCCCATAACCATGCTTGTGATGGACCCTCCCCCTGCTTGTTTGGACATTGCACACTTACACAAACCATGCAGGCTAACACAAAACCACATGGTAAACTATCAGCTGGAAGCACAGGGGGTCAAATAAAAAAAGTATTTTATTTAAGAACACCATCCTGCAAATATGTGTTATTTCCTTGCTTTGACATACTGTACTTGATTTGAATAAATGGGTAATTAACATATTTCTGCAGAACTTCATAAAGAAAATAAATCACTAAATCAAACAATTACATTGGTTAGGGAGACAAACCTTCACAGGGCCCATTATAAGTTCTGACATTTTATGATATATGAAGACACTATCACCACTGGAAGCATTGCCTCCCACAACCCAGTATTACATAGGCTAGGAGTTACTGTGTAATCTTTTGCAACTAAGGGTTTCCATCCAAACCTCCAGGACTCTCACAGAGATTGTTCGTGAGACTGGTAGAAATAAAAGTAAATAGATAGAGTCAAATAAAGGTTACTATTATTATGTTGCAGAACTTTCTTTTGAATAAGCCTAATATTAGCTATGCGGGAGAATAGCAACATGTTGGTCATTCAGGGAACATCAAAAATGGTCAACTTTTAATTTTGTTTCGTTTTATTTTTTGAATAGTGTACACAATTGGCAAGTCATTGGTGTCTGAATTATATTTTTGATAAATAGGAGGCATTATGTGTACAACTTTTTTTTTTTTAATTGTTTACCATTAGCCTAACATGCATGTTTTTGGTCTGTGGGAGGAAACCAGAGTACCCAGAGAAAACCCACGCATGCACAGAGAGAACATGCAAACTCCACCCAGAAAGGCACCTGGACTAGGATTTGAATCGGGGCAACCTGCTCGCTGAGAGGCAGCAACTCTACCAACTGTGCCACCATGCTGCCCCATGGCATATTTAGTCGTTTAAAGTTATTAGTTTTATTATAATTTACATATACACATGTTCTTTTTAGTATAAAAAAACCAATATATTATCTATGTTAAAATTCTATAAGTAACAAACCAGAATACTGTAATCACTGGATCATTGTGGCCTAATTATTACATTAAGAGCTACCCAAACAGGAAGCCTTCGCTGAATGCAGAAGTCTGCACCCTGCTGGTAGCCAGGGACACTGCCTTCAGTTCTGGTAACTCACAGGACCTGAGAAGGACAAGGAAAGAGCTGGTTGCTGGTATTAAGAGGGCCAAAGACACATGCAAAGTATCCAGGGTCAATTCACCTCATAAGACCCATGGAGCATGTGGCGGGGCATTAAGTTTATAACAGATTATAAAGGCAGAGGTGTACATTGCCCTTGGGACTCATCACTACCTGATGCCCTCAACAAGATCTACGCATGCTTTGAAGACCCGAACAGACCACCCAGCACCAGACTCACCTCACCACCAGAAGGATTGTTTTTCAGCGTGACCTCAGCTGAAGTGAACTATCAGGAGAATTAATACTTACAAAGCAACTGGCCCAGACAACATCCAAGGGAAGATGTTGAAAGAATGTGCCGATCAGCTCTGCGAGGTGCTGGCCGACATCTTTAACTCCTCCCTCATCCTGGCATCAGTTCCCACCTGCCTGAAGACCGCCACCATTATCCCAGTTCCAAAGAGCTCTAATAATAATAATAATGAATTAAATTTTGAACGCACTTTTCATTAATAAAAATCTCAAAGAGCTACAAAGTGCAACAAAAGCAAAAATCAAATAAAACAAGTGATACAATCAAGTAAAATCAATAATAATATCAACTAAGATCAAATATAAAATCATGTGGAGGCAGAATAGGCTTGATTAAAAAAAAACAATAGTAAATAAATAAAACAAGTGATAATATCAGGTAAAATCAATAATAATATCAACTAAGATCAAAGATAAAATCATGTGGAGGCAGAATAGGCTTACTTAAAAAGAAAAGTCTTTAAGCCGTTTTTAAAGTCAACCAGTGACTGTGGAGCTCTCAGGCAAGGAGAGAGTTCCATAGGTGGGGGACAGCCACACTGAAAGCCCGGTCTCCCATGGTCCTTAATTTTGTTCCTGGAATGTGAAGTAGATTACTGTTCAGTGTTCGTAGAGACCGGGTGGATGAATATGGTGCAAGAATGTCCTTTAGATAGTCAGGTGAAGTTCCGTGTAAGGTGTGTAATGAGAGCAGTTTTGTACTGAATTCTGTAGGTGACAGGAAGTCAGAGTCAGAGTCAGAGAGTCTTTATTGTCATTTGCACCGCATGTGGTACATGTGATGAAAACGAGATTATGTACACGGGGTCCCAGTTACATCCAACAACAAATGCAAGAGAAAAACAGTAATAACATCTAGAATTAACTAAGAGAAACATCAACTAGTAATACACTAAGCCCTAATGTAGTGGAAAAAACATCATTATAAACAGCAGCACGAACATGAGTCTGTATGAGCAGATGGTCACAGATGAACACAGCAACAAGAAAACAGATCAGCATCAGCATGATGTGATATTTTGCAGTGTTTATTCTTATTATTTATTTATTCATTATTCATGAGTCTAACAGCCTCAGGGTAGAAGCTGTTCCTCAGTCTAGTGGTTCTACATTTGATGCTCCTCAACCTCCGTCCTGAGGGGAGTGGGGCAAAGAGTGAGTGTGCTGGGTGAGTGAGGTCTTTCATGATGCAGGTGGCTCTTTTCCTGCATCTGGAGGTGTAAATGTCTGTGATGGTGGGGAGACTGACTCCAACAGACTTCTGTGCAGCCTTCACCACTCTCTGTAGAGCTTTCCTCTCTGCAACTGTGCAGCCTCCATGCCACACGTTGATGCTGGAGCACAGGATGCTCTCCACTGCACACCTGTAGAAGGAGGTGAGGACTGGGCTGCTCAGACCAGCTCGTCTCAGCCGTCTGAGGAAGTAGAGTCTCTGATGACCTTTCTTGATCAGGCTGGTGGTGTTGTTGCTCCAGCTGAGGTTATCATTCAAGTGTACACCCAAGTATTTGTAGCTGGAGACCACCTCCACCGCAGATCCACCTATGTTCAGTGGGGCATGGGTGTGTTTGTTCCTTCTGAAGTCCACAATCATCTCCTTTGTCTTCTTCACATTCATGTGAAGATTATTCTCTTTGCACCAGCTCTCCAGATGTTCCACCTCCTGTCTGTAGCTGGACTCATCATTGTTTGTGATGCATCCCACCACCGCTGTATCATCTGCAAACTTAACAATATGACAGCCTGGATGTGTGGCTGTACAATCATATGTGAGCAGAGTGAACAGAAGAGGGCTCAGCACACATCCTTGAGGAGAGCCAGTGCTGAGGGTTATGGTGGAGGAGGAGAAGTTGTGGATCTTCACGGACTGTGGTCTGTTTGTTAAGAAGTCTAGTACCCAGTTACAGATGGAGGGGCTTAGTCCAAGTGTAGATAGTTTGTCTATCAGAGTTTGGGGGATCATGGTGTTGAAGGCAGATGTGAAGTCCACAAAGAGCAGACGCACGTATGAGTCCTTCTGATCCAGGTGGGTGAGAGCAGTGTGGACCACAGAGGAGATGGCGTCCTCTGTTGATCGGTTCTCGCGGTATGCATATTGATGAGGGTCCTCGTTGATGTTGACGGTTGCCTTGATGTGGGACATGACCAGTTTCTCAAAACATTTAGCGACTATCGGGGTGAGGGCCACCGGTCTATAGTCATTCAGACCAGTCACTGTGGAGCTCTTTGGGACTGGGATGATGGTGGCGGTCTTCAGGCAGGTGGGAACTGACTCCAGTGAAAGTGAGGTGGTGAAGATGTCAGCCAGCACCTCACAGAGCTGGTCCGCACATTCCTTCAGAACTTTCCCTGGGATGTTGTCTGGTCCG
>JBBPBX010058371.1:4974-22127 GCA_038048925.1 Garcialebias charrua
ATATATAAGACCAGAAGATTAGCTAAAGGATCAAAGGAACAGAATGTTAACTAAAAGGAGCAGATATAGCTTCAAAATAAATACATTTAAAAAATTTAAAAAGCAAAACACTAGCTAAAAGTTGAGTGGACGTAGAAAAATAGATGAAAATTTAAAAGATGCAGAACACTAACTGAAAGCTAAAATAAGCAGAATACAAGTTAAAACAAGCAAATGTTAACTAACAGCTAAAGACAGCATAACAATATCTTAAAAGTAAAACACGAGCTAAAGATTAAGTGGCGGTAGAAAACTAGTTAAGAAGGTAAATAAAGCAGACAACTACTGTAGCTAAAAGCTAAAAAAAAAAAAAAAAAAGCAGAACACTAGCTAAAAGAAGCAACTGTTAACTAACAGCAAAAAGAAGCAGAACAACAACAAACTGAATGGAAGTAAAAAAGAAGCTGAAATGAAAAAAGCAGAACCACAGCTAAAAGAAGCAGAACAAAGTAGGCGAAGAGTTTAGATCTCCGTGTTTTAATTCTAAACACAAAACTTTCCACTCTGGTTTCATAACTTAAAAAAGTTTATTTCATAGTTTTTATTATTTACAAACACATTTTTAAAGTAAAGTTACTATAAAAATATGACAACTTTAAAAAAAACGTCTTTATGTGAAATGTAGAATTAAATGAGTTAAAATTATTTTTATTGTAGTTCATGTTTGTGAGAATAAAACAAAAATATGTTTCCTGAAGGTTTCTGGTAAAGTTAACCAGCTAAAGCTAATCAGTTAACTTTAATGAGATGAAGTTAACTAGCTGAAGTTAACAAGTTAAAGTTAACCCATTAAAGTTAACCAGCTAAATATAACTAGTTAAACCTAACCAGCTAATGTTAACCAGCTGAACTTAATCATCCAAAGTTAACCAGCTGAAGTTAACCAGTTAAAGTTAACCCAATAAAGTTAACCAGTGATAGTTAGCTGGGTAAAGCTAATCAGTTAACTTTAATTAGATAAAGTTAACTAGCTGAAGTTAACTAGTTAAAGTTAACCCAATAAAGTTAACCAGCTAAAGCTAACCAGTGATAGTTAGCTGGGTAAAACTAATCAGTTAGTTTGCCGGCTATAACCAGCTGAAGTTAACCAGCTAAAACTAACCAGCAAAAGTTAGACCATTAAAGTTAACCAGCTAAATATAACTAGTTAAAGCTCACCAGCTAAACTTAGCCAGCTAAAGTTAACCAGCTAAAGTTAATCATACAAATGTAACCAGCTGAAGTTAACCAGTTAAAGTTAACCCAATACATTTAACCAGCTAAAGATAACCAGTTAAAGTTAATTGATTAATGATAACCAGTTAAAGTTTGCCAACTAAAGTTAATCAGCTAAAGTTAGCCCATTAAAGCTAACCCATTAAAGTTAATCAGCTGAAGTTAACCTTTTAAAGATTACTAGCTAAAATTAACCAGCTGATGTTATCCAGCTAAAGTTAACTAGCTGGGATTAACCTGTTAAATATTACCAGCTAAAGTTAACCAGCTATAGTTAGCCCATTAAAGCTAACCCATTAAAATTAATCAGCTGAAGTTAACCTTTTAAAGATTACTGGCTAAAATTAACAAGCTGATGTTATCCAGCTAAAGTTAACTAGCTGGGATTAACCTGTTAAATTATTACCAGCTAAAGTTAACCAGCTATAGTTAGCCCATTAAAGCTAACCCATTAAAATTAATCAGCTGAAGTTAACCTTTTAAAGATTACTGGCTAAAATTAACAAGCTGATGTTATCCAGCTAAAGTTAACCAGCTAAACTTCACCTGTTAATCAACAGACTTCTGAAGTCTGAGTTCAAGCTGGATGTTTTTAATAAACATGAGGACATGATGGACAACTCCTGTCCATTCTTTGGACATTCCCTGTGTTTTTTTTCTGTTTTTTACGATGTAACCTGAACGCATCGTCTGCGTCCCTTTCTTCCAGGAAAACACGACCGCAGTTTCCCACCTCAGATTAATGAGTAGCTCCTCTGGAGCTTTTGATTTTGGTCCTCGTCTTTGTTTTTGTCCACGATTCGGCTGATAAAACGTGATTTTCTTCCTGTGAGTCAAACTCACACGTTCCCTCTGTCCGTGGAACAAATAAATTAGATATTTAACGGCAGAAATGTTTGGTTTTTCACTGCAACAAAGGGGCTTTGTACATAAGAATGTCTCCCTAACATCAAAAGGTCCTGGTTTTCATCTCCTGTGATCAGGAGAAAAGCTGAAGGTCCATTTTGTCCTTCTCTACGTCACGCTCATGTCTGTAGACAACCCTCCACCTCGGTTGTGTCCAGAAGACGCTTGGTTGTATTTTTAGCCACACTTGCAGGACTTCACGATCATATTGGACAGCTGGTCCACCTGGAAGGAGAAACACTGGTTATGGATCTTCTCTGGTGTCATGGTAAAGTTCTGCGAGCTCTGTTCTGAGCTTCTGGTACCCTGTGTTGCCGGCCCACGTAGTAGAGGATCGGCAGCGGCTCCAGAGTCTGGGGGACGCAGCACGGCTGCGCAGACGCTCCCGGGTTGTGGTGCTTGTAAAGAGCCATGATCTGCAAACCAGAACATGAGAAAAGTCACGATGAGACCATCGCCACGGCAACCGTAATGACAAACGCTAAACAGTTACAGTTGTTTACTGCCAGGACCAGGACACAGCCGTCGTTTGACGGTTTGTTGGTTAGAAGAGCTAAAGAGCTCCATGACTTTGAGGTTCAACAGATGTTCCTGTTTTCTATAGATGGAAGGTGACTCTGAGCCCAGAGGCCCATGGAAGGAACGCTGGACGTGTGGACGAGAGGTCAGAGGGGTTTCCACCAAACGTGACATTAAGAGTAGGTCATGTACAGCCTGAAACCATCTGGTCCCCCCTCGGCTACTAAAGGAGGTTTTTCCCACTCTAGGTCCTTCCATTTTTGCTATTGTAAATAGCAGTTTATCCACTGGTGTGGTGCCAAAACCCTTTAAACATGCTGCTGTTCAACCTCTCCTGAAAAAAACCAAACATTGATCCCTCAGTAGTATCTAACTTCAGGCCTGTCTCCAGACTCCCATTTGTTTCTAAACTTCTAGAGAAAATAGTTGAGTCCCAGTTGAAGTGCTTCCTGGAGGATCACACCATCCTCGAGTTATTCCAATCTGGCTTCAAATCTCTCCACAGCACTGAAACTGCCCTACTGAAGGTTTTTAATGACATCTTCTTATCCACAGACACTGGTGACTCTGTGCTGCTTGTCCTATTGGACCTCTCATCCGCTTTCGACACCATCGACCATGAGATCCTCATTGCTAGGTTGGAGCAGTGGGTGGGCATCACAGGGTCAGCCCTCAGTTGGTTCAGATCCTCTCTGACAGATCCTTTTGTGTTTCCATCAACAATTTTAGTTCTGCAGTGGTGGCACTTAAATGGGGGGTTCCGCAGGGGTCCATCCTGGGTCCTCTCCTATTCTCCTTATACCTACTGCCACTCGGTGCTATTTTCCAAAAACACAACATACCTTTTCACTTCTACGCTGATGACTGTCAAATCTACTTCCCCCTAAGACACAATGGTACATGCTCTATTCAACCTCTGCTCGACTGCCTGGCTGACATCAGGGACTGGATGGCTTTAAATTTCTTAAGTTTCAATGAAAAGAAGTCTGAAGCCATGTTGTTCCTTCCCAATGACACCATCTTGAACCACTGCATCGACCTTTCTGCTCTAGCCCTCTCTGAAAAACAAAAAGTCACAAATCTGGGAGTGATAATGGATCCTTCCATGAAACTCAACAGTCATGTAAACATAATCGTTAAATCCTGTTTTTTCCAGCTGAGGTGACTGTCCAAGCTGAAGCCCATATTATCAAAAAATAACCTGGAGACAGTAATTCACGCATTTCTTACATCTAGGCTTGATTACTGCAATTCACTTCTGTTTGGTATCAGTCAGACCACCATTGCATGATTACAACTGGTCCAGAATGCATCAGCCTGGTTTTTAACCAGTACAGGCAAAAGAGAGCACATTACACCAGTCTTGGCCTCCCTTCACTGGTTCATCTTCAAATCCAGTTCAAAATTCTCATGTATGTCTACAAATCACTGAACAGTCTCGCCCCCGCCTATCTCTCAGATCTGATACACTCGTACGTCCCTCCACGTGCTCTGAGGTCAGTGGACCAGGTACTTTTGACAGTTCCAGGAACTCGCCTTAAGTGCAGAGGTGACAGGACCTTCTCTGTAGCAGGACCAAGACTCTGGAACGAGTTACCTCTGCTCGTCAGACAGGCCCCTCCCTCTCGGTTTTCAAATCCCGTTTAAAGACCCATTACTATTCTGTTGCTTTCAACACCAGATGATCGTGTTTGGTCGTTTTATTTATTATCTACAATTTTTTTATGTCTTTTTTTGTACTTCATTGTGTGTGTTGCCTGTTGTTTGTTTGTTTGTACAGCACTTTGGTTGGCCTCGTTCCTGTTTAAAGTGCTCTATAAATAAAATGATATGGTTAAAATCTAACATGGCTGCCACACACATCAG
Source organism: Garcialebias charrua (assembly GCA_038048925.1). Classification (NCBI taxonomy): domain Eukaryota; kingdom Metazoa; phylum Chordata; class Actinopteri; order Cyprinodontiformes; family Rivulidae; genus Garcialebias; species Garcialebias charrua. Next base: position 9,520 of record JBBPBX010058371.1, read on the forward strand.
AAGTGGCTACGTCATCTTCCATCTATCATCCATCCGTCTGTCCATCCATCCATCCATCCATTTGTCCATCCATCCATCCAACCATCATCCATCTGTCATCCATTTATCCATTATTCATCCAGCAATCCATCATCATCCATCCATCTGTCCATCCATTCATCCAACTATCATTTGTCCATTCATTTATTCATCCATCATCCATCCATTTATCCATTATTCATCATCAATCCATCATCATATGTTCATCTGTCCATCCATCCATCCATCATCCATCTGTCCATCCCTTTATCCATCCATCCATCCATCCATCTATACATGCAACCATCATCCATAATCCATCCATCCATCCATCCATTTATCCATCATCATATGTCATCTGTCCATTCATCCATCCATTTGTCCATCCATCCAACCAACCATCATCCATCTGTCCATCCATTTGTCCATCCATCCATCCATCCATCCATCCATCTATACATGCAACCATCATCCATAATCCATCCATCCACCCATCCCTTTATCATCATCATACGTCATCTGTCCATTCATCCATCCATTTGTCCATCCATCTATCCAACCATCATCCATCTGTCCATCCATTTATTCATTCATCATCCATCCATCATCCATCTATTTATCCATCATCCATCCAGCAATCCATCATCATCCATCCATCTGTCCATCCATCAGTCCATCTATCATGCAACCATCATCCATCTGTCCATCCATTTATCCATCATTATACATCTGTATGTCCATCCATCCATCCATCCAACCATCATCCATCTGTCCATCCATTTATCCATCCATCATCCATCCATCAATCCATCATCATACATTCATCTGCTCATCCATCCATCATCTGTCTGTCCATCCATCCATCCATCTATCCATGCAACCATCATCCATTTGTCCATCCATCTGTCCATCCATCCAACCATCACCCATCTGTCCATTTAGTCATCCATCATCCATCCATCTCTCATCCATTTGTCCATCCATCCATCCATGCAACCATCACCCATCCATCCATCCATTTATCCATCATCCATCCATCAATCTGTCATCGTATATCTATCATTCCATCCATTCATCCATCCTTCCATTTGTCCATCCATCCATCCATCCAACCAACCATCCTTCCATTTGTCCATCCATCATCCATCCATCCAACCAACCATCATCCATCTGTCCATCCATCCATCCATCCATCTATTTATCCATCATCCATCCATCAATCTGTCATCATATATCTATCATTCCATCCATCCATCCATCCAGCCATCCATCCTTCCATTTGTCCATCCATCCATCCATCCAATCAACCATCATCCATCTGTCCATCCATTCATCCATCTCCATCTGTCCATCCATCCATTGAGGGCATCAACTTGAACAGGGAGGCCCAAGCATCTCTTTAAGCATGTCCTTGGTCTTCCCAGACATCTCCTTCCATTGGACATATCCAGAACTCCTCCCTATGAAGGCCTCCGGGTCCATCCTGACCAGATGCCTGAACCACCTCAGTTGTCTCCTCTGGATGCAGAGGAGCAGTGGTTCTACTCTGAGTCTCTACCAGAGAACTCAACTTCTCACCCTGTCTATAATAAGTATAAGTGCTATGTGTTGTCATCATTGTATGTAACCTTAACCCTTGCTCAAGGACACCATGACATTTGGGCAAGATGGGGATGAGTCGAACCGCAACTTTCTGCTCCCAATTCGGCTGCCCTACCTCTACACCATCTCAGTCCCTCGTCTCTAAGGGAGAGTCCAGCTACCCTGCAGAGAAAACTCATTTAGGCTCTCATTCTTCTACAATCTACCCAGAATTTGTGACCATAGGTGAGGGAAAGAACATAGACCAACCGGGAAATGGAGAGCTTCACCTTGCAGCCCAGCTCCTTCAGAGCGGCACAGAGTAAACAGTACTGTGAAAGTTGCACCGATGACAAGGAGGTCAATGTTCCTCGCCCAGACGAGGGTTACCAGGGCCCCATCCTGGAGGAAGGTCTGGGGAGGGGTATGTTGGCAACAAATGACTTAAGTTACATGGGTTTGACTCCATGTGGGCCACCCACCTGCAGGAGGGGCCATTCAGCATGGTGCCACTGGCAGCAGCTGAAGGAGGGGGCCTTGGCACCCTGACTCTATCTTATTGAAATCTTTGTACAGAAATGGTTTTACAGAAACTTCTGCAAATTGGCGGAGAGGTAGCAGGCGAGGTGGCCCAAGGTTAATCTATAGAGGTCAAAGCCACCATTGGCCACCCTCTGGCTCCACCATTGGTCCAAATCACTCTAAAGTTCTATCCTTTCCAATCAGACTTCAAGGAGATGAAAGACAAGCCTGGTGGTCATCTTCACTGAGCACCCTTCATCTTCACTGAGCACCCTTCATCTTCACTGAGCACCCTTCATCTTCACTGAGCACCCTTCATCTTCACTGAACACCCTTCATCTTCAGCCTCATTAGCCAACAGAAAACAATCAACAAGTTATTGAAAAACTAAAGTAGCAGAGCTTTATAGTGGACCATTTTCAAACTGTACCTGAGAATATTTGTTTTCAGCATTCCAGATGTAGGTGCACGAGCCCATGCAGTAGTTAGCGTGGTAGCCTGAGGGCTTATGGATCCACTTCCAGCCCAGGTCTTTCCTGAAGTCGATGTACAAGCTCCGCACGCAGCAGGTCTCTGTCTGGCTGCAGAGACAGAGAAACATCTTTCAGTGTCTGAGACGTTTCTAAAGAACAGGACTGGGGTCAGCTGGTACAAAACATAGCCTGGATCAGCACAGGAACAAAGATCTATGAAGGTCCAGGGATCACCAACCTTTTTGAAACTGAGAGCTACTTCGTGGGTACAGAGTCATACAAAGGGCACCAGTTTGATAAACTCTTCGGAAATAACTAAGCGTAAATTGAAAAGAATGTACAATAAACATTTTTTAAGAACATATTTTTAAGATAGACATTTTAAAATATATATAAATACAAACAAAGAATAACAACTGAATAAAATGAAAATTTAAATGCAGCTTAGTAGTGAGTTGTGTTATTTTTAGAACAGGTCCGAGGGCACCTCAAATGGTTCTTGGGGGCACCCGGGTGCCCGCGGGCACCGTGTTGGTGACCCCTGGTCCAGACACTGGACTGACACAAAACTAACGCAGACTGACCCAAAAGACTCAAACCTGGAGCAGATATTTACGCCTGGAATTCACCAAACGGCCTTTTCACTCGTTGACGCAACAGTCAAGGTCGTTTTTGTGCGTCGAGCATTTTTTTAAAATAAAACGTTAAATATTTGTGTTCACAAACTGAAGGCTCAAACTTGAACATTAATTTTAAATTGTTTTGTGAACGCTGAGTCAGCAGAAACATTAATCTTTACTCTTGACTATGTTTGCAATTATTACATTTATTTGTAATTCATCTACTTATGCAGACTTTGTGATGTTTTAGCTGCTCATGCATCAAAACGTTCAGCTCGTCCTGCAGATGGATGCGGGTACTTTTGGGTTTCTGTAACTTCCAAAGATTATTTTTATTTACCAAAAGTTTCCCTATAAAATAAAATAAAACTTATTCAGCTACTGTTTTTGTCTTCTTATGCTACTGTAAGCTTTTATCTACCATTCAGTTATTTTAGCTCAAAGATAACCTTCTGCTACTTTTAGCTCTTTTGTGCTATTTTTAGCTTCTAAAAATTGTTTTGATACATTTAGCTTTCATCAATTATTTGGTTACTATAACTTTTACCTACTTTTAGCTAGGCTTTTAGCTAGGGCTTTAACAGACTACTCGAGTAATCAACACATCGATTACTTGGACCTCTGTCGAGTTTTTTTATTTCAAGTCGAGTATTCATAGTGACGTCATCACATCGCAGTTACAGAACAGAAAATGAAGCAACTTCCTGTTTGGAGCGCGTTGCAAACCGGTGTTACACCAAATTCTGTGACCACCGTATATTGTGACCATAGGGGGCAGTGTTGCATGAACTGTTGCAGGTCACAGAATGTGGTGTAACACCGGGTCCAATCGACCGAACCAGAACCAGCTTCCTCTGACCTTGTTTCACAAATAAAAGGCAAAAAATATTAATCTCTAAACCTATAAAAACATATTAACATATTAATCCTAGTTTCGTTTTTGACGTGCCACACATTTTTTTCACTTTTGCATCTTAATGATCATAACTAACAGTTTTGGGTTTCCTGTGACTTATTTGCTGTAAGATAAATGGTAGGAGCCTAAAATATGCTCCCAATGTTTCGTTGGTCCTTTTTTGTAAAGAATAAATTATTATTATTATTTTTTGCGGTTTTAATTAGTTAATTTTTTTTTGCATCTTGAGATCCTATGACATCATCAACTACTCGAGCTCTACTCGAGTATTATTATGTAAATGTCGAGTTTAAAAATTATGTACTCGTTCAACCCCTACTTTTAGCTACATTTTGCAAAACTTTGCTGTTTTAAGTTGTTTTCCTACTTTTAGCTTAAAGCTAGCCTTTTGTTACCTTTAGCTCCTGTTTTACCTTTTCTAGCTTCTTGTTAGTCTTTAGATACATTTACCTTTATCAAACCTTTTGCTACTGCAACTTTAGAAACGTTTTTTGTATTTTAGCATTTATTTTTATTTTTTAAGCTTTTCGTATCGTAATCCTTTTGCCACTTTGTTTTTTATTTAGCTTTTAGATACCTTTGGCTAAACATTTGCTGAATTCAGCTTATGTTTTGGTACTTACTGTACTTTAAGCACATATGTTGACATTTGAGCTTTTAATTAGACTTTTGATTTTGATTTTTGTACATCTACCTTATAATGTTTTTGCTAGTTTTTTGCTACTTTTTCTTTTGTTTTGTTTATTGTTTAATGTAATTGTATCATTGATGTTCATCATTCTTTAGTTTGTAGCAGGTCGCTTTCGTAAATGAGCCCTCGAGGCTCAATAAGATTTATCTGACTAAATAAAGGTTGAATGAATGATGCCTTTAGCTTTTATCAACCTTTTTTCTACTTTTAACTACTTTCAGCCGATCTTTTGCTACATTAAGCTAATGTTTTGTGATGTTATGTGGTGTAAAGTTGGAATCCTGGCAAAAACCAATGCAGACATGTTCCTGGTTTTGATTTTCTACATCTAGCATGTATATTCTGTCTGTTTTGCTACTTTGATATCTTTGTTTCAATTTCTTTTTTTTTTAAATCTGTATTTCTCTCTTATGTTTGTCTATTATTGATTGTTCAAGGAGCCAGGTCTCTCTTGTAAATGAGTCCTCGAGGCTCAATGAGATTAACCTGCCTAAATAAAGGTTGAATTAAAAAAAAAGTGAGGCTGTGTTTCAGGGGTCATCTTATTTTGAAAGTCCATCCTGGTGGAATGAGTCCCTTCAGAGTAACGTGGTGGGTGCAGCGGGCCTTACGACGTGCAGGTTTCCTGTCCGTCTGTGGAGCGTTTCTTGCGTGAGGCGAGGTGGCTGCTCATGTTCTGAGGGATGGACATGGTCAGCATGTACGGCGGCTGCTCCGTCATGGAGCTAATGACTGCCAGGTCGCCGCGGCCTTTGGCTATCCCGGAGATGGCAAACTGGAAGGTGCTGCTGGGCTGTCCGCACTCACAGAACACACGCAGCTGGAAGCTCTGCGCGTCCTCTGCTAAACAAACATTTGTTGGTTTTGGAACAACATGTAGAAACATAACAGAGGAGGCTTCACACGAGCGACACGGAGCAAACATGAGGCGTTGACCTCACCTGCCTGACCGAGCCACTGCTGCAGGGGTTCGGTCACGTCGAAGGACAGCCATTTGTCTTTCAGGGAGTTGGTGATGAAGCGGGATGCGTGGTACCGAGCCAAGCCTCCTGCGCTGTAGTACAGCTCCACGCGCTGCTCCGTCAAGATCCTCGGATTCTTGATGAGCATGCGCAGCTCGGCGCTCGTGAGCAGGGCCGAGTCCCCCACGCTGCTCCGGATCGCAGAGATGTTGAAGAACATCGTCTTGGAGCTCTCCGTGTGAGTCCTGTCTGCGGGGTTTAAAAAGAGATTATTTTAAACAAGCAGAAGGAAAAACTATTTCAGAGACCTGAGTTGAGTGAGCAATGCTGAGGTTTTCCTCCTCATCATGAGATCACATCGTCTACTTTTAAGATTAGGCTTAAGTATTTCCTTTTTGATAAATCCTGTGGTTAGGGTTGGTTTGTGTATTCAAGAAGTTTGGGGCACCCAGATAATTAACAATTGCAACAGTCCAGCCTAGACGTGATGAATGCATGGAGCCGTTTTTCTGCATCACTTCTGGACAAGATGTTTCTAATTTTAGCGATACGGTACGCAGGTGGAGGAAAGTGGTCCTGGTAACATTTTTAATGTGGGGGTTAAAAGACATATTCTGATCAAAAATAACACCAAGGTTTTTAACTTTAGAACTGGATGCCAAATTAATGTAGGAGAAGGCCCTTTTGCCAAGTTCAGTCCTCACTGACAGAACACTGCAGGTAATCATGTCCTGAGAGCACATTTTTCAGTCTTTCAGTTTCTGTGGATGACATTCTGCTCTTGTTTCCTGGAATATCTTACAAAAAGATCTGAAGATCTCAACCTTGACTTCTCTAAATGGTTTTAAGAATCTGTTGGAATCCTGGCAAAAACCAATGCAGACATGTTCCTGTTTTTGATTTTCTACATCTACCTTATAATGTTTTGCTACTTTGCTACTTTGTTTTTAATTTGTTTTAAAAAAAATCTGTATTTCTCTCTTATCTAAAAAAGCTAAGTCTGGTCCTCTGGACATTCAAAAAACAAAACAAAGCAAAAAAATTGTAGAAATGTTCGTCTTTCGTCCGAAAGACTTCCTCAGTCTGAGGTGTTGTATTCAGCTCAGTCTTATAAATAGCACCCTCTCACAGTGGATCAACCAGTTGGCTGATGACAGCCGAAACCAGCTGCTCACATGATCAAGGAGGACCATCAGCCTAACGATGGATCGTTAGCACCCTGATGGTTGTTTGCTATTCACAGAGGGCTGAGTGATACTAGCAATAACAGCATTGTAAGAGGGGGACAGTTGAACCCGGAGGCCTCCACCTCTGTTTAATGATGGACGGTTTCTTTTCACAAAGATGGCCTCCTTTACTCCTCTCTCAAACCATCGTTCCTCTCTATCAAGGATGTGAACATCTTCATCCCTGAAAGAGTGACCGCTGGCCTGGAGATGAGTGTAGACCGCAGAGTCCTGACCTGATGATGTTGATCTTCTGTGCTGGGCCATCCTTTTGGCCAGTGGCTGTTTAGTTTCCCCGATATAAGACTGATCACCCTCCTGACACTGAACAACATACACAATATTACTCTGTTTGTGCCGGGGGACTGGATCTTTGGGATGAACCAGTCTTTAATGTATTTTGGGGTTTAAAAGCCACTGGGACGTTGTGTTTAGAAAATAAACGTCTCAATGTCTCTGAAACTCCCGCAACATACGGAATGACCACTGGTCTGGGTCTGGGTTCCTTCTTTTCACCTGATGGCTGGCTGGAGTCCTGTTTGGGTTTCTTCTCTGCTTTCAGGAAGGCCCAGTTAGGATATCCACATTTCTCTAGAGCCTGTTTTGTGTGTGATTTCTCCTTCTGTCTGGCTCCTGAGTTAGTGGGGACGCTGTCTGCTCTGTGGTACAGAGTCCTGATGACTCCTAACTTGTGCTCCAGAGGGTGATGGGAGTCAAACTGTAAATACTGGTCTGTGTGGGTGGGTTTGCGGTAAACCTCAGTTTGCAAATTTCCTCCATCAGAAACAGAGACCTCACAGTCCAAGAAAGCCATCCTGCCATTTTTTTTACATCTTCTCGTGTCCACGGAGTTGATGTGATCAGTGAAATGTTGGACTTCCTGAGATTTAATTTTAACCCAGGTGTCATCAACATACCTGAACCAATGACTTGGTGGTCTCCCTGAAAAGGACGTCAAGGCTCTCTTTTCTACCTCCTCCATGTACAGGTTGGCAACAATAGGAGAAACTGGAGACCCCATAGCACACCCATGTTTCTGCCTATAATATTGCTCCCCATATGTGAAGTAGGTTGACTGCAGGCACAGTTTCAAGAGTTGACAGTTGCTCTGTGGAAAGCGTGGTCCTGCTGTTCAGAGTGGTGTCTGATTTTAACCTTAAACAGACCACCTCTACTGCCTCATCAACAGGAATGCACGTAAAGAGTGATGTGACATCAAAAGAGACCATTGTTTCATCAATTTCCAAGATGACATCCCTCACCTTATCCACAAAGTCCATGGTGTTCTGTATGTGGTGTTCTGAGCTACCAACTAAAAGGATGAGTACAGATGCCAGATATTTGGAAACATTGTAAGTGAACAAGTTAATCATGCTAACAGTAACAATTGGTCTTAAAGGTACACCTTGTTTGTGGATTTTGGGTAAACCATACAGACTTGGCGTGGCCTCCCCTGGGTACAGTCTGTGGTACAGAATACTGTCAATAGCCTTGTCTTGCTTCAAATTTTTCAGGCAACTGTAGCAGAACACCCTGGTCTCTGAACTTTCGGTGAAAACACCTGAATTCACCTTTTCACTGAAGCTCTCAAGTGAATCTCCTTTTCTCTGAAAACCTACAGTGAAGGACAAAATCACTGTTTTATTTCAGTTTAGTTTGAATCAGAACACGAATAAGTCACAAGAGACTCTCTTTAATTGTTACTTTGTTTAATTCAGAATTGATCAACAGTAATAACTTTTGTCATTTTATGATAATCTGTTATTAACATGAGTTGTCACTCTTAATATGCTGGTTTATTCTGCAGTACGATGGTGCTTAAAACTATGGCACAGGTCAGGGTATGTGTTAAGTGAAACTTCTCAGCTTTGTCTATGAGTTAGACATAATAATCACTTTACTGGTGACTCCGTCTGTCTGTTTATCTATACAGTTTTCCTGCCTGTCCTTCAGATTTTCAACTCTATGACCTGCAAAGTCACTCCATTATTTTTGGTGAACAGCCAATCAGCGGGGTGGATTTGACGGGTTAAGCCCTCTACATAAAACCCTAACTTCCTGTCTTGTTTCAGTTTACAAGGGAACTCAAACTATGTTCTTCTCCTGATAGCTGGTGGAACGCCAGTCAAAACGCCAATGACTTCGTTCTATCAGTAAGGTGTTTACAGCAAGCTCGCTATGAAACCCAACCTTGAGCTGAAACGCTCCATTTGAAGGAATTTCCTTCAAATGATCTCTTATCTTGAAAAACCACACTGGAGCTGAAGCCGTTACCCCGGAGAAGTGGAAGCCGACTTGCAGCGAGCCACTGGAAGCTGAACGTTGGTCGCCTCTGAACCGTAACAGAACGGTTAACAAGGCTGGGACTAGTTTGCCGGGCTGAGACCAAAAATCTTCGCACAGGTAAAACGTTGATGGCCATTCGACCAAAGTCGAGCGGAAGCTACTGAGGAACTGCCATGGTTTCTGGTTACACATATCAAGATATTTTCTCTTCACTCCCTCTTATCTTTCATTCCATTCTTCATCCTAAACTTATTTTTTCTAAGCCAGTAAACTCGTAAGTTAATGTGCCTGCAGAAAAGTTAATATAAGACCCTTAACTTGTCTGTTGTTTCAATTTGAATCTTGTCTACAGTAGTTTATATGAAATCTAAATCAGAGCTAATCTCAATACAAATGTTTGATGTACTTTTATGATTCTGTCAATAAAAGGTTCATCTCCTGGTGAATCAACATAAGTTGACGTTTCTCGTGAGATTACCTCTTGTCTGGTCACATTTAATCTGTTTAAATCCAAAAAAGAGAGAACTCATTAAAATATAATGCTAAGAATTTGGGTCAGATAAAATCTGCTCAAACTTTCATTTGGAATATGGTACAGTCAGTAAACTGACCACTACCTAAAATCCTACACAATCTATCAACTTCTTCTTGTAACTACTTCCTGGATCTCTTTTCAGCGGTGCATAAGTGGTTTAATCACTAAGGAGTGACATAACTTTCTCATGATCGTCTTTCTGGTTCAAAATCACTGTGCACCTTCCTTTGTCTGCTGGGAGAATTATGATGTTTTTGTCCTTGCTAAGAGTGGTGAGTGCATCCCTCTCTTCTCTACTGATGTTGGAAGGTGGTGGTTTGGCATTACTGAGACAGGCTGAAACTTTGACTCTGAGTTGTTCTGCTTCAAACTCTTTGCTATTTATAAGACTGAGCTGAATACAACATCTCAGACTGAGGAAGTCTTTCGGAAGAAAGACGAAACGTTTCTACAATTTTTTTGCTTTGTTTTGTTTTGTTTTTTGAATGTCCAGAGGACCAGACTTAGCTTTTTTAGATTTTTCTACCTGGATTATTGAGCATGCATCAAGGTATTTCTCTCTTATGTTTGTCTATTGTTGATTATTTAAGGAAATTCTAATGTTGCTGTTGTCATCATTCTTTAGTTTGTAGACATATCCCTCTTGTAAATGAGTCATTGAGGCTCAATGAGATTTACCTGACTGAATAAAGGTTGAATGAAAAATTCCTGAAATGCTCAGGCCCAAAACCACTACCTGTGGCTTGGCCAAGTTTAAAAGGAGAAAATTTAGGGTCATCCAGTTTTTTTGTCTTTAAGACATGCTTGTAGTCTAAGCAGCTGATTGGATTCATTTGGTTTCATGGACAAATATAACTGAGTGTCATCAGCATAACAATGAAAATGTATCCCATGCTATTTAATAAATTTACCTAATGGAACCATATACAAGGTACTGGTCCAAGCACAGAACCCTGAGGAACCATGAGTAACTTTGGTGTATGAAGAAGTTTCATTATTAACATTTACAAACTGGAATCTATCAGATAAATATGATTTAAACCAATTTAGAGCTGGTCCTGTAATCCCAATATCATATTCAAGCATCGGTAGCAGAATAATTTAGCTTTTAGCTACTGTTTTAACACTAAAGCTATAGTTTTGCTAATTTTAGCTTGTCTGCTTTGTTTAGCGTTTAACATAATTCTTGTTCATTTCTCATTCTACTAATCCTTTTTGCTTTTAGCTATAGCTTTAATTATTTTAAATACAGTACATTTTTGGTACTATTACCCAGTTTTTGCTATGTTTCACTTATTGACTGACTTTAGCTACTTTCAATGTTTAGCTAACTTTTTGCTACTTTTAGCTCTGCGCCAAACTTTTGATACTTCCAGATGCTAGCTACGGTACTGTTTTTTTAAAGGCTATTTTTAGCTTTAGCCAGCCATTTCCTACTGTTAGCTAGTCATTTGCTACCTTCAGCTAGCCTTTTCCTACCATACGCTAGCCTTTTGCTTCGTTAAACATTTAGCTAACCTTTTTCCACTTGGAGCCGAGAGTTATCCTTTTGATACTTTTAGCTTATAGTTAGCTTTTGCTCTTTTAGCTAGCATTTTGTTAGCTATCTTTTACTCCTGTTAGCTAGCCTTAGGTTACGTTTAGCAACTTTTTAGGGTGTATATTTTGACGGTATAAAAAATTATTACATAGACCCATTCCTTTTGTACTCGCCTCAGTGATGGGTCCACAGAACCAAAGGAATCAAGAACGTCACAGCTAAAAGTCAAATCACACAAACCAACTGTTAGCTGTGGCAGCCATTTTTAAATGAATGGACTCCTCAAACCTAACAATTGATGTCCAACTATTGAAACAGAAAATGTCATGAAAGTCTGTGCACCGGTTCATGAGATATTTTGCCAACAGGAACCAAAGGAATCAAGAACGTCACAGCTAAAAGTCAAATCACACAAACCAACTGTTAGCTGTGGCAGCCATTTTTAAATGAATGGACTCCTCAAACCTAACAATTGATGTCCAACTATTGAAACAGAAAATGTCATGAAAGTCTGTGCACCGGTTCATGAGATATTTTGCCAACAGGCAGATTTGATTCAATAGTTAATGGTAAAGTTTCAAACACAGACCAGTTAGTACTCAGGGATCAGTCTCAGCTACTACCACATACAATTTTAGCTCATTAACTGTGACATTATCTGACTCGAACCAGTACTGCTTTGCTGTGGTGGCCATCTTGAATCCCATTAATTCCAAAAGTCAAGTACAGGTAGTCCTCGACTTACGAACACGTTCCGGACCTACGGGCCGTTCGTAACCCGATTTTGACGTAAGTCGGAACTCATTGCACGTGTCGTTCGTAAGTCCGGAATTTTGGACGTAAGTCAGAACTCATTGCACGTGTCGTTCGTAAGTCCGGAATTTTGGACGTAAGTCGGAACTCAGAACACGTGTCGTTCGTAAGTCCGGATTTTTGGACGTAAGTAGGATCTTAGAACACGTGCCGTTCGTAAGTCCGGATTTTTGGACGTAAGTAGGATCTCAGAACACGTGGCGTTTGTACGCTGCTGCCGCACACCCATTTATTGACATGAGACTGAACAAGCGTACATACTGGTCCGTGGTCCATCAACATGCACAGAACTTTATTTACAAATGGTTAGCTAACACATTACACCACACATTCATCTATAAACACAGCACATACTAGCATTCGGAGCGCGTTCGTAAGTCCGAGTTGCCGTACGTTGAGGGTGCCGTAAGTCGAGGACTACCTGT
>JBBPBX010058372.1:11959-22126 GCA_038048925.1 Garcialebias charrua
GAGACTAACGCCTGAGCAAGCTGCTCCTTCAGCTTTCTCACCTCCGCCTGCAACTGCTTCACATTTCTCTGCATGTCCTCGTTGATAACAGCCTAAAAGAAAACATAATTACATAGGAAATAAATAATGGTTTCATTACATAAATCAGCATTTAATCTGACAAAATATACCTTATTTTTAATTAACTTTGCTCTTTGAGCAAAGCGCAGTGTGTACTGTGTTTCTCTAAGGGATCTTGAACCAGGATTGACATTAGCTATAATGCAAGTTTTAGCATTTCCTCCAAGCGAGTCCTGAAATAATAATAAAAAACTTAAAATGCAAGTTGCGGTTTCAGCACAAAATATGACACAATTATTTGGCTTTCACATGAATTTCCAAATCAGCTGAAGTACAATGTCCAATTTAAATCATGCTAAAATGTGTTTTGCATCTGCAGATACATACCCTGAGCAAGAAAGTGAGTTTAGAATCTCTGTAGCAGATGTGGTGGGGCTTCCCATTCGATACATCCACCAGTGCATTGATTACCTTACTCAGACACAAGAGGGAGCGATTGATACGGCTGGCCTCCTGCAAAAAAAGCCAAGTCAACAGCAACTGTTACAAACCAGGGAAAAGAACACCATCAGCATGTGAGCATTCAGGATGAAACTTTACCTTGAGTCTTGATCCATCTGAGTGAGTGTCTTTCTGTCGCTCAAATCCAGCCAGATCAACCAGGTTCAGCTGAGACATTCTGATGTTCACCCCTTCATTGACAAATTGTTTGGACTCCACCGTCATCGTGAACACAGCATGAGATCTTGAAGACTCACGATTCATTGAGGTGGAGGCCACACGCCGATTACGCCAACCCATAGACAGCACCTGCATGATTTTAAATGCAAAATATTTACAGTGAAATATATATATTTTTAACAAATGTTACAATATTTATTTAAATATTTAATCACAGTGCAATGGAAAGCAACAAGCTTTTCTCAAATTAATAATTTACTAGGGGTGTAACGGTACACCCACGTGTACCGTTAAACCCCTATACTGTAATTTACTATTAGCTACTCTTAACTAGTCAGACTTGACATTAACCTTCTGTAAGTTACTTTAGAACAGATATGCATACCTTGTAAGCCTCAGCTGCCGAGTTCACAAACTTCTCTACAGCTCCTTCAACAAACACGCCTTTCTTGATGTTTTCCCTAAGAAAAAGGCTGGCAGAAGCTGTGTCCAAGAGGTCATAAATGTGTTCATTGTATATCTCAATAAATGAACACTTGCAAAGGAAACTCTTGGACTTGCCAGACTATCAAAGAAGCAGATTTTAGAAAACAAATAATGTAGATCTGTAACATCTTCACAGCAATGAAACATCATTTCTCACCCTCTCCACTTCTCTGTTGATTAGAAAGAACAGGAACTCAAAACTTCGTGGAATAACCCCTCTCAGTTCATCTGTGAAGTTATCCGTCTCAGACGGTCCTAAAGTGAGAAATAAACATTTTGACTTTTTGGTCTTTTAAATTTGTTATTTTAGTTTATATAATAAAATAGCAAGATTGAAATCATACCAAGCATGGTAAATGTTTTTCCTGAACCTGTTTGCCCACTGCAGAAATAAAGGCAGGAGTTGAAGGAATCCATTACATGATATATCAAAACTGTAAACTGTTTTTTCATATAATGTATAAATAAAAGCACTTACTAAGCAAATATAGTGCCATTATATCCATTCATGCAGGACTCAACAATATTCTTGGCAACACTGTTAAATACAGAGTCCTGTTGTTGAATGAAAGATGAAGAATACACAATAAGACACAGTTTTTTTTAAAAGACTACCGTAAATATATTTACTGTATCTAGTTATGCAACCAGTATCTCAGAAACCATGTGTTCAAATACTTGAGATGTGTCCATGTCAGCTACGTGATCATAAGTGAAGGTTTGTGGTTCTGGTTTTGAGAGCAGACGAATGGTGTTGGACGAGGTGACGGAGAGACACAGATTCTCATCTCCATCTGTGGTCAGCCCTGTACCCTGGGTCAGAGGTCGCACTCGGACAAAAACCTTAATGGAGTCACTGTCACCACTGTAATACCAGAAAAGAACACTCGTTAAAACAAGATGTCAAGAAGTGCAAGTAAACGATTGGATGATTAATTGTAATGATTGATAAGCTGAATGGCTTTTCAGTCACAAACTGGTAAAGAGAAGAGGCACAACTTCACAATGTGAAGAATCATGCAGATGAAATCTGTTATTTGTCTGATCCAAGACAGCACAGAGCCCCCGAGGGGACGTGGATTTTTTTTCTTTTGCGTTCACACGCAAAACCTTTTGCGTTCCCTCGCAATAGTGTTACCTCACAGACAACAGCAACAATGTAACAGACACCCGTATTTGAGGTTCATGCAGGAGTTTGTGACTTGGCGCTATATAAATAAACTGAATTTAATTGAATTTTGAAATCAGCCTTAAATATAAGGGTATCCAGTGTGTGCTGCAGTGGTAAAAGTAATTTTCCGTTGTATATTTCACGTTCATGCTCCGTGGATTCAGCTGTGACTTCCTCGTTCGAGCGGACGCAGGCAGCCTGTTCTCAGTCTGTCCCTCTGAGAGGAGCGCTGGTTCTCTTAGGGACCGTCAACAAATTACTGTACTGTATTTTCAGAGTATTGGTCAAAGCAGCACCATGCATCATAACTAAACTTTTCTCAGTACATTTCTGCCAGTGGTAATAAATCATGAATTTTCAGTACTGTAACTTTCTTTTAAAGCATCAAAGTTCATTGAAGGATTCAAAGATTCTTTATTTGTCATTCCACTACATGTGTGGAACAAAATTGTGTACAATGGGTCCCAGTTACATCCAACAAAAGTATTAAAATCTGTGTAAAAGAAAATCTGCAATAAGCTCTAAGATATGAACTAATAAAAACGTTCACTAAAACCACACTAAGTGCATACTTCCAGAGGGCTTCATCAGTCTGAGGAGTCCCAAATAAACTGTTTTCTCCACTAAAAAAGTTAATTCTGGTCCTCTGGACTTTCAAAAACAAAACAAAATTGTAGAAACGTTTTAAACTGGTTGATCAACTATGAGAAGGTGCTATTTATAAGACTGAACTGAATACAGCATCTCAGACTGAAGAAGTCCTTTGGATGAAAGACAAAACATTTCTACATTTATTTTTGTTGTTTTGTTTTTTGAATGTCCAGAGGACCAGACTTAACTTTTTAGATTTTTCTACCTGGATTACTGAGCATGCATAAGGATGTTTTCCCCACTAAACAGTACACTCCTTTAGTGGACCAACCAGCTTGCTGGTTTTGCTGGTGACTGATAAAGAGGGTGAAACATCTTTCCACAAAAAAGAAACTGTCCAGATGACCTGACTGACCATTATTGTATTTTGTATCTGGATGATTAAGCATGAACTTTGATGAAATAAAAGAAAGTTACAGTATTGAAACACAAGTGCCACCTTGTTCTTTTGGATTTTAAATGGTGAGAAAATTCATGATTTATTACCATGCAGAAATCAGTGGTGGGATGTAACTACCGTAAGTACAAGTACAAATACTTTGTTACTGTACTTAAAGGTGCAGTCTGTAATTTCTGGTAAACGCTGGAACTTAAGCCCCTTTCATAAGACGCATCAATCCGTCTCTGATGCGTGTTCAGACCTCCAACGAGCATTCAGAAAACATACAAACGCGCCTTGGCGAGTTAAGTTGACTCGCCTCTGATTCGCCCCTGACCCGTGAGCAGAGGTAGTGTTAAACCCGCATCTGTCGACTTGTGAAAGGTCTCGGGGCTGCGCGGCTTCAAACTTATTTGAATAATGACGTACTCTCCCACGTACTATCCCGGCGCACACTGTCGCGCTGTATTTAAATGTGTAAACAACAACATGACATCTGTATTTTGCTCGCGCATCACTTGCTATTCTTCGCCGAATCTTTTTCTTTTTTTATTGATCATCACGGAAATGTCTAATTGGGGTGATGCAGAGACCTGTGTGCTCCTGTCTCTGCGCGCAGAGGAGGAAAAAGGGACTTACCGGTACAGTGAAGGATGGGGCCCTTCTGGAGCGGATTGCTGTACTGATGCGAGAGCAAAAAAAAAAAAAAGCATTCGGAGAAACACAACGATGTTCGCTAGCGTCGCCATGTTTGTTTACATCCACCTCTGCGGTGCGGTCCCACGTTAAACACGCAGGCACCACGTCCTCTGAGCTGCACATTTTCACCACGCCTCTTTTCAACACGCGCTCCAAATTGTTTTGTGAATGCTCCTTTGAGGGCGGGCCGTGGCCGGATTCAACTTTGTTTTATGAATGACCCGATGGGTATTAAAGCCGGACTGGTCTGTGCGGGAACTGCGCGGGTCTGACTTATGAAAGGGACTTATAGAAACATTTTGAACAGGGACACGTTTCTGGTCCCTCCCCCTTGCTCTCGGCTGAACTGCAGCTCAGCCTCCTTAGCTCCTCCCCCCATAGCATGTCCTGTCTCGCGAACGTGCATGTGTGCAGCCGCTGCGGTTTTCTGTGTTTATACGTTAATAAAACGTTCTAAAAAATAAAATAAAAACATGGAGCGCTGGTCCAGCACACCAGAACACCAGGAAATCTGCAGAGCCGCGCGCTCTGGGGAAGGGGAATTTAATACATTTGTGTCACATAGGGGTGGGCGATATGGCTCAAAAATTATATCATGATATTTCAGAGCAATATCACGATAACGATAAATTCGCGATATAACTAGTGCTGGGTGGCACATTAACTCATTGTCGCGCCAACAATTTTTAAAACGCTTGTTAATGCAGTTAGGTTTTTTCCTGCCTTAGGGCCAGTTTACACGGCGCGTATTTTGAGTGTAACCGCTACTTTCTCTTTGCGACTTTGCTTATCGCCTACACGACGCTGCTGGCCCCCCTCGATGACACCGATACTTTTCTGATCCTGCTCTCAAGGTGGAAGTTTTTCGCTGACCCCCCGTTGATAATGTAAACATCTCCCGTGGAGCTTTTGTTTGAACACATGCACGCAGCACGCACGCGCAGACAGCCGGCATTTTAACAATGGCGGTGGACTGGACAGTGGACACACGCACCACTTTCTGAACTATAGCTGATGGAATATATTTTGATTCTCATATTTAATTATTCTACACCTTACCTGCATCTGTGTTGGAAGAGAGCAGCTGCCTGGATCCAGTTGTCTGTTAACGAGGCAGTCGGACATTTCACGTGTCACGCTGCACTATAACATACTAAATGTGCTATATATTAACAGTTTAACAATAATAAACAGTATTTATGTTAGCGTGGGAGATATTTACATTTATCTGAGCTAAATGAAGCTATCTGGACTCGTTACGTCATGCCTAACATGCTGCATGTTGAAAATGAAGACACCAGGTTGATTTTTAATTTATTTATTTATTCAACACCACAAACTCATGTCACAAACACTGAGAATTAAATTGAACACTTTTAAAAACACGTTAACCGAACTTTAATGAACTGGACTCTCTTGTTTTCATCCCACTGGACCCACATCCGAACCGCCGGTCCGCTTCGTGGAACGACAGCTTCGACCTCGCAGGAAAAAAATAAAAATAAAACCTCAGTTGGTTGTTCTGTGATCGAACTAAACACAAGGAAACATTATTAAGAACATCGTTTACCTTGTAGCGCTGCTGTAAATCAGCTGATTCTCACGGACTAAAGTCAGACATGTTGACTCGGTTCCGGTCCAGACGTCCAGTCAGCTGGTGTGCAGCGGCCCCACTTGGTGTCAGATCTGTTGACTCTTATCCAAATTCCAGCTTTAACTTGTTGTTAACTTGTTGACAACAACTTGTAGTAGCTGAACTTTTAGCCAGAGAGGAAAACAGGCTGCCTCGTGTGCTCTGTTTGTTTACCTCAGGCAGGCAGCAGTGGCGCATGCGCAGTAGTGAAGGTTCCAAAGATCACAGCGCCATCTACAGGCCCAGCATGGTAACTACAGTAAATTCATGAGTACGGGGTGGTGGGGGGGAGAGAGTCGTATCCACAGAATTCGCCCATGTCAACGCAAAACTTTTCACCTAATTAACATACCCAAAAGTTGCGTTTCCCCCACACAGTGTCCGTGTAAACAGGGCCTTAATTTGTCCTAAATAATAAATGCGTTGGTCTCGGAGGCAGGATGTTGATCATTGCTGGCTCTTGTCCTTTAAATATCATCAGTTGTCAAAACCAGTTTTTATCAGTTACATCAAATAATCAGTTATCAGTTACATCAAATGATCTCTTCACTGGCCTCATTGGCCTTCAACCCAACTGAGACTTGATTTTACTTCATTTTTATTGGTATTGATTTTACATGTTTAACTTGTCATTTAATTGTATTTTAAATTGAGTTTTTAGTTCACTGTGTGTTAGTTTTGTAGCTCTGTTTTTATGCTTTCTTTAACTTGTTTGCATCTGATGTTCAGCACTTTGTTTTCAGCTGTGGCAGTTTTAAAGCACTTTATAAATAAAGCTGATCAAGTATATGTAAGAATGTTAAGAGCCACTCAGCCCCTGGTGAATAGCAAGCAGCCATCAGTGACCTATGATTTGATGATCAATTGTTAGGCTGATGTCCTCCCCCCACATGTGAATAGCCAGTTTCTGGAAGTCGGCAGTAACTTGTTAAACCACTACTACGAGAAGGCCCTATTTCACTGAGTTTTTGCAGCTCCTCAGACTGAATGTCGAAGAAGATGAAACGTTTCAACACCTGACTTATCAGATTTGTTTGACCTGAATTATTGAGCAGCATCAGGACATAAACTCTTCATGATGCTCCTGATTTAAAAAGGCTTCTTCTTGTAACTTTTCAGAAAAATAATGTATATTTGAATTTGTTGTTATTCAGTTATGATTGCTGTTTTGGGTTTGAAAGTATCTTTTTCTCTCTCTAAAATAAACTAAAAACATTTTGCCCTGGCAAACTGCTTTGGTTTCATATTTGATACGTTACAAACTAAAATAAACAACAAGGGTTCATTTTATTTAAGTTACTTTATTTAGTAACGTATTAAGTCTCAAACATATATGAACTTTCTTGTCACTCTCAAGTCTCAAACATGTAAAAAAAAAATCAAAAAATCCTTCTGTTATTTCAACTGAAAATGTCTGCACAAAATACTGAACAAAATTCAACACAAAAACTAAATTACAGGTGCAGTAGTCCCCCCACCACCAAAGAAATAAAATAAAATTAATAAATAAAATTAAAGCTTATGTTCTGTTGAGCTGCATAACTGTAACATACAACAAAAAAACGTGTTGTGTTTAAATGAGCAGCTATTTCTTCCAAAACTTGGCAAATGTGCCTGAAAAGATTGCTGATCAGAACATAGCCATTTAGCTGCCTGGTTATCAGTGATCAAGCTTCAGATTTTTGTTCAAGAACACAAGCCTGTTCACTGATACAGGCTTCAGTGCAGACCTATGACATGTTACAATGTTCCCTCCTGTGCTGAACAGCCTTTCAGAGGCTGCACTAGTAGCTTGGATGCACAGGTATTTATTTTGCCAAACGGCTAACCTGAGAAAAGATAACCTCGTGCAATTTCCACCAGTTGAGAGGATCACTGTCACTATCTGCTGGAGGACAGTCTAGATAGTTGTTTAACTCTGCCTGAATTCGCTCTCTTGAAAATGGTCCTGTTCCTGGACTGTCACTTACTGCAACTGCAGGCCTCTTAAAAAAGCTTCCAAAACTTTTCTTTGGCAGCTTTGCAACACTTGGGCCTGGGATGTCTTCAGCTGAACCTGAAGCTTGTGGTGACATTTGAGCTCCCTCTGTTTCTCTCAGGAATGATTCCATTTCTCTGATTGCTCTCTCTTTTATTACCTGGCTCGTTTCATGATCCATGTACAGACTGTGGAATCGAGGGTCAAGCATGGTTGCCAGATTCATTAGTTCCACCACCACTGGGTCTTCATTATACTTGCTGTTCAAGTACTCCAGTATTGAGCTTTTTATGGATTTTGTGAGTTCTGTGTCGTTTTCCTTTTCGAGAAGAATGGTACTGTTGAACAGCTGAAGGACAGGCTTCAAGCATGAGATGGTGACATAGTCCTCAGCAGACAGAGCATCAGTGAACTCAACCAGAGGACCCAGGGCTTTGCTCACAGAATCAAGAACCTGTAGATCTTGCCATGTGGGGACCAGGTGCCTTGTTGATCGGTCAGCAGCTAAGACCTGGGTGATGGGCTTTTCTTGCTCCAACACACGCTGGATCATTTTCTGTCTGGACCCCCATCTCGTGGGAGATTCAGTGATGAGCTTGCGTTGAGGTGTTCCCTCTCTTTGTTGAGCCTCCAGCAGTGCCCGCTGCCTCTTCCAGCTGTTGGAGAAAGAACTCACAATCTTCTTACAAACTGCCACGGCTCTGTCGATCCTGTGATCCTTCATACTCCTCTCTGCAGTTAAGGGTAGGGAAGGGAGGAGAGAGAGAGATTGAAATCACAGTTTTAATTTTACCATTATCCTAGCAAATTTAATATAATTTATAATTTTCATTTGTATTATTTAAATCACTGTGAACTTAAGAGATGTTAACATTTTAAACATTACAAGTGCCAGGCTGCAGGCATAATCAGGTTGTCAATATCCCATTAATGGTGGACTTTTTGTTGTCAAGAACATGCCAATATTTCCCACACAATCTGTAATTTTCCTATTAATTTATTTTTGAATATTTCCTTGACAAGTACAGTACAGCTGTGGTATTTGTATATTATCACCTATGAGGAAGTAGTTAGCATTATATAATAATCCAAGTACATTTTAAAGTTGACTTTGACTTGACTTTTAGCAAATTAAAGTGTGCTTTAATGAGACCCGTCAGATTAAAATTATTAGTATAAGAAAATAAATTTAAAATCTGTTTGAAGCAGATTTTCAATATACTTTCCATTAAGCCCACATTTTTGTAATACATTTTTTTAATGTTTGTTTTATGGTTTAAAGTCTAGTTTTATTTAAAAATGAACCTATTGGTGGGCCGAACTGGGTTCACCCATGGGCCTGATTTGGCCCCTGAGCCATCAGTTGAAAAGCCCTGATATAAGGTAATGTGTTTCACTTTGTGAATAGAGTTACTGAAAGAAATTAACTCCAATATTTTAATTTATTGTACTTGTGCTACTTTAACAAACAATAGCATACATAATTAAGAAATAAATAAAGTAAACTTACCGAGAGAGTTGGACTCCGCCAAGGTTGCCCTTTGTCACCGATTCTGTTTATAACTTTTATGGACAGAATTTCTAGGCGCAGCCAAGGTGTTGAGAGGATCCGTTTTGGTGGCCTTAGAATCGCTTCTCTGTTTTTTGCAGATGATGTGGTCCTATTGGCTTCATCAGCTCGTGATCTACAGCTTTCGCTGGAGCGGTTTGCAGCTGAATGTGATGCGGCCGGGATGAGGATCAGTTCCTCCAAATCCGAGGCCATGGTCTTGAGCCGGAAAAGGGTAGCGTGCCCTCTCCGGGTCGGGGAGGAGGTCCTTACCCAAGTGGAGGAGTTTAAGTATCTCGGGATCTTGTTCACGAATGAGGGAAAACTGGAGCGTGAGATCGATAGGCGGATAGGTGCAGCGTCCGCAGTGAAGCGGGCGCTGTACCGGTCTGTCGTGGTGAAGAGAGAGCTGAGTCAAAAGGCAAAGCTCTCAATTTACCGATCGATCTACGTTCCCACCCTCATCTATGGTCATGAGCTTTGGGTTATGACCGAAAGAACAAGATCTCGGATACAAGCGGCTGAAATGAGTTTTCTCCGCAGGGTGGCTGGACTCTCCCTTAGAGATAGGGTGAGAAGCTCAGTCATCCGGGAGGGACTCGGAGTAGAGCCGCTGCTTCTCCACATCGAGAGGAGCCAGTTGAGGTGGCTCGGGCATCTGGTTAGGATGCCTCCTGGACGCCTCCCTGGTGAGGTGTTCCGGGCATGTCCCACCGGGAGGAGACCCAGAGGAAGACCCAGGATACGCTGGAGGGACTATGTTTCTCGGCTGGCCTGGGAACGCCTTGGGATTCCCCCAGAGGAGCTGCTCCAAGTGGCTGGGGAGAGGGAAGTCTGGGCCTCCCTACTTAGGCTGCTACCCCCGCGACCCGACCCCGGA